>CAMPDV010001117.1:0-131052 GCA_946699065.1 Loxodes magnus
TATTTTCTTACTTTACTTCTTCACTTTTCAAAATACTTATTACTTCTCAAAGCACACTCCTTAAAACTGAATCTCTTTCTTCTTTTCTTACTTTACTTAAACACTATTCCAAATACTTATTACTTCTAAAAGCATACTACTTAAAACTGAAATTCTATCTTCTTTTCTTACTTTACTTACACACTTTTCATAATACTTATTACTTCTAAAAGCATACCACTTAAAACTAAAATTCTATCTATTTTCTTACTTTACTTCTTCACTTTTCTAAATACTAAATAATTCTCAAAGCATACTACTTAAAACTGAAATTCTATCTTCTTTTCATACTTTACTTACTTCTCAAATCATACTCCTTAAAACTGAAATTCTATCTATTTTCTTACTTTACTTCTTCACTTTTCTAAATACTTAATAATTCTCAAAGCATACTAATTAAAACTGAAATTCTATCTTCTTTTCTTACTTTACTTAAACACTTTTCCAAATACTTATTAATTCTCAAAGCATACTAATTAAAACTGAAATTCTATCTTCATTTCTTACTTTACTTTTTCACTTTTCTAAATACTTATTAATTCTTAAAGCATTCTACTTAAAACTGAAACTCCATCTGCTTTTCTTACTTTACTTCTTCACTTTTCTAAATACTAATTACTTCTAAAAGCATACTAATTAAAACTGAAATTCTATCTTCTTTTCATACTTTACTTAAACACTTTTCTAAATAATTATTATTTCTAAAAGCATACTAATTAAAACTGAAATTCTATCTTCTTTTCTTACTTTAATTCTTCATTTTTTAAATACTTAATAATTCTAAAACTAAAATTCAATCTTATTTCTTACTTTACTTCTTCACTTTTCTAAATACTTATTACTTCTAAAAGCATAAAACTTAAAACTGAAATTCTATCTTCTTATCTTACTTTACTTAAAAACTTTTCAAAAGTCTTATTACTTCTAAAAGCATACTACTTAAAACTAAAATTCAATCTATTTTCTTACTTTACTTCTTCACTTTTCTAAATACTTAATAATTCTAAAAGCATACTACTTAAAACTAAAATTCTATCTATTTTCTTACTTTACTTCTTCACTTTTCTAAATACTTATTACTTCTCAAAGCATACTACTTAAAACTAAAATTCTATCTTCTTATCTTACTTTACTTACACACTTTTCTAAATTCTTAATACTTATAAAAGCATACTACTTAAAACTGAAATTCAATCTATTTTCTTAATTTACTTCTTCACTTTTCTAAATACTTAATAATTCTCAAAGCATACTAATTAAAACTGAAATTCTATCTTCTTTTCTTACTTTACTTACACACTTTTCATAATAATTATTATTTCTAAAAGCATACCACTTAAAACTAAAATTCTATCTATTTTCTTACTTTACTTAAACACTTTTCCAAATACTTATTACTTCTAAAAGCATAAAACTTAAAACTGAAATTCTATCTTCTTTTCTTACTTTACTTAAACACTTTTCAAATACTTATTTCTAAAAGCATACTACTTAAAACTAAAATTCAATCTTATTTCTTACTTTACTTCTTCACTTTTCTAAATACTTAATAATTCTCAAAGCATACTAATTAAAACTAAAATTCTATCTTCTTATCTTACTTTACTTACACACTTTTCTAAATTCTTAATACTTATAAAAGCATACTACTTAAAACTGAAATTTTATCTTTTCTCTTACTTTACTTCTTCATTTTTCTAAATACTTATTTCTAAAAGCATACTACTTAAAACTTAAATTCTATCTTCTTTTCATACTTTACTTCTTCATTTTTCTAAATACTTATTACTTCTAAAAACATACTACTTTAAACTTTTATTCAATCTTCTTTTCATTCTTTACTTACACACACATACTACTTAAAACTAAAATTTAATCTTATTTCTTACTTTACTTCTTCACTTTTCTAAATACTTAATAATTCTAAAAGCATACTACTTAAAACTGAAATTCTATCTTCTTATCTTACTTTACTTACACACTTTTCTAAATACTTAATACTTATAAAAGCATACTACTTAAAACTAAAACTCCATCTTCTTTTCTTACTTTACTTCTTCACTTTTCCAAATAATTATTACTTCTCAGAGCATACTAATTAAAACTGAAAGTCTATTTTCTTTTCATACTTTACTTAAACACTTTTCTAAATACTTATTACTTTAAAAGCATACTAATTAAAACTGAAATTCTATCTTCTTTTCATACTTTACTTACACACTTTTCATAATACTTAATAATTCTAAAAGCATACTAATTAAAACTGAAATTCTATCTTCTTTTCTTACTTTACTTCTTCACTTTAAAGCATACTACTTAAAACTGAAATTCTATCTTCTTTTCTTACTTTACTTACACACTTTTCTAAATTCTTAATACTTATAAAAGCATACTACTTAAAACTGAAATTCAATCTATTTTCTTAATTTACTTCTTCACTTTTCTAAATACTTAATAATTCTCAAAGCATACTACTTAAAACTGAAATTCTATCTTCTTTTCTTACTCTACTTCTTCACTTTTCTAAATTCTTAATACTTCTCAAAGCATACTACTTAAAACTGAAATTCTATCTTCTTTTCTTACTTTACTTCATCACTTTTCTAAATTCTTAATACTTCTCAAAACATACTACTTAAAACTGAAATTCTATCTTCTTTTCTTACTCTACTTCTTCACTTTTCTAAATTCTTAATACTTCTCAAAGCATACTACTAAAAACTGAAATTCTATCTTCTTTTCTTACTTTACTTACACACTTTTCTAAATTCTTAATACTTATAAAAGCATACTACTTAAAACTGAAATTCAATCTATTTTCTTAATTTACTTCTTCACTTTTCTAAATACTTAATAATTCTCAAAGCATACTACTTAAAACTGAAATTCTATCTTCTTTTCTCACTCTACTTCTTCACTTTTCTAAATTCTTAATAATTCTCAAAGCAAACTCCTTAAAAGTGAAACTCTATCTTCTTTTCTTACTTTACTTCTTCACTTTTCTAAATACTTATTACTTCTCAAAGCATACTACTTAAAACTGAAATTCTATCTTCATTTCTTACTTTTCTATTTCACTTTTCTAAATACTTATTAATTCTTAAAGCATTCTACTTAAAACTGAAACTCCATCTTCTTTTCTTACTTTACTTCTTCACTTTTCTAAATTCTTAATACTTCTTAAAGCATTCTACTTAAAACTGAAACTCCATCTTCTTTTCTTACTTTACTTCTTCACTTTTCTAAATTCTTAATACTTCTCAAAGCATACTACTTAAAACTGAAATTCTATCTTCTTTTCTTACTTTACTTCATCACTTTTCTAAATTCTTAATACTTCTCAAAGCATACTACTTAAAACTAAAATTCTATCTTCTTATCTTACTTTACTTACACACTTTTCTAAATACTTAATACTTCTAAAAGCATACTACTTAAAACTGAAATTCAATCTTCTTTTCATACTTTACTTCTTCACTTTTCCAATTACTTAATAATTCTCAAAGCATACTCCTTAAAACTGAAATTCTATCTTCTTTTCTTACTTTAATTCTTCATTTTTAAAAATACTTATTACTTCTAAAAGCATACTACTTAAAACTAAAATTCTATCTTCATTTCTTACTTTACTATTTCACTTTTCTAAATACTTATTAATTCTTAAAGCATTCTACTTAAAACTGAAATTCCATCTTCTTTTCTTACTTTACTTCTTCACTTTTCCAAATACTTATTACTTTTAAAAACATACTACATAAAACTAAAATTCAATCTTCTTTTCTTACTTTACTTCTTCACTTTTCTAAATACTTAATAATTCTCAAAGCATACTACTTAAAACTAAAATTCTATCTTCTTATCTTACTTTACTTACACACTTTTCTAAATACTTAATACTTATAAAAGCATACTACTTAAAACTAAAACTCCATCTTCTTTTCATACTTTACTTCTTCACTTTTCCAAATAATTATTACTTCTACAAGCATACTAATTAAAACAGAAATTCTATCTTCTTTTCATACTTTAATTGCACACTTTTCTAAATACTTATTACTTCTAAAAGCATACTAATTAAAACTGAAATTCTATCTTCATTTCTTACTTTACTTTTTCACTTTTCTAAATACTTATTAATTCTTAAAGCATTCTACTTAAAACTGAAATTCCATCTTCTTTTCTTACTTTACTTCTTCACTTTTCTAAATACTTATTACTTCTCAAAGCATACTCTTAAAAACTGAAATTCTATCTTCTTTTCATACTTTATTTCTTCACTTTTCTAAATACTTATTACTTCTCAAAGCAAACTCCTTAAAACTGAAACTCTATCTTCTTTTCTTACTTTACTTCTTCACTTTTCTAAATACTTATTACTTCTCAAAGCATAATCCTTAAAACTGAAATTCTATCTTCTTTTCATACTTTACTTACACACTTTTCTAAATACTTATTACTTCTCAAAGCATACTACTTAAAACTGAATCTCTTTCTTCTTTTATTACTTTACTTACACACTTTTCTAAATACTTATTACTTTAAAGCATACTACTTAAAACTAAAATTCAATCTTCTTTTCTTACTTTACTTACACACTTTTCTAAATAATTATTATTTCTTAATGCATACTACTTAAAACTGAATTTCTTTCTTCTTTTCTTACTTTACTTCTTCACTTTTCCAAATACTTATTACTTCTCAGAGCATACTACTTAAAACTGAAATTCTATCTTCTTTTCATACTTTACTTACACACTTTTCATAATACTTATTACTTATAAAAGAATACTACTTAAAACTAAAATTCAATCTATTTTCTTACTTTACTTCTTCACTTTTCTAAATACTTAATAATTCTAAAAGCATACTACTTCAAACTGAAATTCTATCTTCTTTTTTACTTTACTTCTTCATTTTTTAAATACTTATTACTTATAAAATATATTTATAAAAATGAAATTCTATCTTCTTTTCTTACTTTACTTCTTCACTTTTCCAAATACTTATTATTTCTAAAAGCATACTACTTAAAACTGAAATTCTATCTTCTTTTCATACTTTACTTACACACTTTTCATAATACATAATACTCTAAATGCATACTACTTAAAACTGAAATTCAATCTTCTTTTCTTACTTTACTTCTTCACTTTTCCAAATACTTATTACTTCTCAGAGCATACTACTTCAAACTGAAATTCTATCTTCTTTTTTACTTTACTTCTTCATTTTTTAAATACTTATTACTTATAAAATATATTTATAAAAATGAAATTCTATCTTCTTTTCATACTTTACTTACACACTTTTCATAATACTTATTACTTCTAAAAGCATACTACTTAAAACTGAATCTCTTTCTTCTTTTATTACTTTACTTACACACTTTTCTAAATAATTATTATTTCTCAATGCATACTACTTAAAACTGAATCACTTTCTTCTTTTCTTACTTTACTTAAACACTTTTCCAAATACTTATTACTTCTAAAAACATACTACTTTAAACTTTTATTCAATCTTCTTTTCGTACTTTACTTACACACTTTTCATAATACATAATACTCTAAATGCATACTACTTAAAACTGAAATTCAATCTTCTTTTCTTACTTTACTTCTTCACTTTTCTAAATACTTATTACTTCTCAGAGCATACTACTTAAAACTGAAATTCCATCTTCTTTTCATACTTTACTTACACACTTTTCATAATACATAATACTTCTAAAAGCATACTAATTAAAACTGAAATTCTATCTTCTTTTCATACTTTACTTCTTCACTTTTCTAAATACTTAATAATTCTCAAAGCATAAAACTTAAAACTGAAATTCTATCTTCTTTTCTTACTTTACTTCTTCACTTTTCTAAATACTTATTAATTCTCAAAGCATACTAATTAAAACTGAAATTCTATCTTCATTTCTTACTTTACTTTTTCACTTTTCTAAATACTTATTAATTCTTAAAGCATTCTACTTAAAACTGAAATTCCATCTTCTTTTCATACTTTACTTACACACTTTTCATAATACATAATACTTCTAAAAGCATACTAATTAAAACTGAAATTCTATCTTCTTTTCATACTTTACTTCTTCACTTTTCTAAATACTTAATAATTCTAAAAGCATAAAACTTAAAACTGAAATTCTATCTTCTTTTCTTACTTTACTTCTTCACTTTTCTAAATACTAAATAATTCTCAAAGCATACTACTTAAAACTAAAATTCTATCTTCTTTTCTTACTTTAATTCTTCATTTTTTAAATACTTTTTACTTCTAAAAGCATACTACTTAAAACTGAAATTCTATCTTCTTTTATTACTTTACTTACACACTTTTCTAAATAATTATTATTTCTCAATGCATACTACTTAAAACTGAATCACTTTCTTCTTTTCTTACTTTACTTAAACACTTTTCCAAATACTTATTACTTCTAAAAACATACTACTTTAAACTTTTATTCAATCTTCTTTTCGTACTTTACTTACACACTTTTCATAATACATAATACTCTAAATGCATACTACTTAAAACTGAAATTCAATCTTCTTTTCTTACTTTACTTCTTCACTTTTCTAAATACTTATTACTTCTCAAAGCAAACTCCTTAAAACTGAAATTCCATCTTCTTTTCATACTTTACTTACACACTTTTCATAATACATAATACTTCTAAAAGCATACTAATTAAAACTGAAATTCTATCTTCTTTTCATACTTTACTTCTTCACTTTTCTAAATACTTAATAATTCTCAAAGCATAAAACTTAAAACTGAAATTCTATCAATTTTCTTACTTTACTTCTTCACTTTTCTAAATACTTAATAATTCTCAAAGCATACTAATTAAAACTGAAATTCTATCTTCATTTCTTACTTTACTTTTTCACTTTTCTAAATACTTATTAATTCTTAAAGCATTCTACTTAAAACTGAAATTCCATCTTCTTTTCTTACTTTACTTCTTCACTTTTCTAAATACTTATTACTTCTCAGAGCATACTACTTAAAACTGAAATTCCATCTTCTTTTCATACTTTACTTACACACTTTTCATAATACATAATACTTCTAAAAGCATACTAATTAAAACTGAAATTCTATCTTCTTTTCATACTTTACTTAAACACTTTTCTAAATACTTAATAATTCTCAAAGCATAAAACTTAAAACTGAAATTCTATCTTCTTTTCTTACTTTACTTCTTCACTTTTCTAAATACTAAATAATTCTCAAAGAATACTACTTAAAACTAAAATTCTATCTTCTTTTCTTACTTTAATTCTTCATTTTTTAAATACTTTTTACTTCTAAAAGCATACTACTTAAAACTGAAATTCTATCTTCTTTTCTTACTTTACTTACACACTTTTCATAATACATAAAACTCTAAATGCATACTACTTAAAACTGAAATTCTATCTTCATTTCATACTTTACTTACACACTTTTCATAATACTTATTACTTCTCAGAGCATACTACTTAAAACTGAAATTCCATCTTCTTTTCATACTTTACTTACACACTTTTCATAATAATAATTATTTCTAAAAGCATACTAAATTAAAACTGAAATTCTATCTTCTTTTCTTACTTTAATTCTTCATTTTTTAAATACTTATTACTTCTAAAAGCATACTAATTAAAACTGAAATTCTATCTATTTTCTTACTTCACTTCTTCACTTTTCTAAATACTTAATAATTCTTAAAGCATACTAATTAAAACTGAAATTCTATCTTCTTTTCATACTTTACTTCTTCATTTTTCTAAATACTTATTACTTCTAAAAACATACTACTTTAAACTTTTATTCAATCTTCTTTTCTTACTTTACTTACACACTTTTCATAATACATAATACTCTAAATGCATACTACTTAAAACTGAAATTCCATCTTCTTTTCTTACTTTACTTCTTCACTTTTCTAAATACTTATTACTTCTAAAAGCATACTACTTAAAACTGAAATTCTATCTTCTTTTCATACTTTACTTACACACTTTTCATAATACTTATTACTTCTAAATGCATACTACTTAAAACTAAAATTCAGTCTTATTTTCTTACTTTACTTCTTCACTTTTCTAAATACTTAATAATTCTCAAAGCATACTAATTAAAACTGAAATTCTATCTTCTTATCTTACTTTACTTAAACACTTTTCCAAATAATTATTACTTCTCAAAGCATACTAATTAAAACTGAAATTCTATCTTCTTTTCATACTTTACTTACACACTTTTCATAATACTTAATAATTCTCAAAGCATACTACTTAAAACTAAAATTCTATCTTCTTATCTTACTTTACTTACACACTTTTCTAAATACTTAATACTTATAAAAGCATACTACTTAAAACTGAAATTCAATCTATTTTCTTACTTTACTTCTTCACTTTTCTAAATACTTAATAATTCTAAAAGCATACTACTTAAAACTAAAATTCTATCTATTTTCTTACTTTACTTCTACACTTTTCTAAATACTTAATAATTCTAAAAGCATACTACTTAAAACTAAAATTCTATCTTCTTATCTTACTTTACTTACACACTTTTCTAAATACTTAATACTTATAAAAGCATACTACTTAAAACTGAAATTCAATCTATTTTCTTACTTTACTTCTTCACTTTTCTAAATACTTAATAATTCTAAAAGCATACTACTTAAAACTAAAATTCTATCTATTTTCTTACTTTACTTAAACACTTTTCCAAATACTTATTACTTCTAAAAGCATAAAACTTAAAACTGAAATTCTATCTTCTTATCTTACTTTACTTAAACACTTTTCCAAATACTTATTACTTCTAAAAGCATACTACTTAAAACTAAAATTCAATCTTCTTTTCATACTTTACTTACAAACTGTTCTAAAAACTTATTACTTCTAAAATCAAACTACTTAAAACTAAAATTCAATCTTCTTTTCTTACTTTACTTAAACATTTTAACAAATACTTATTACTTCTCAAAGCATACTAATTAAAACTGAAATTCTATCTTCTTTTCATACTTTACTTACACACTTTTCTAAATAATTATTACTTCTCAAAGCATACTAATTAAAACTGAAATTCTATCTTCTTTTCATACTTTACTTCTTCATTTTTCTAAATACTTATTTCTAAAAGCATACTAATTAAAACTGAAATTCTATCTTCTTTTATTACTTTACTTCTTCACTTTTCCAAATAATTATTACTTCTCAAAGCATACTAATTAAAACTGAAATTCTATCTTCTTTTCATACTTTACTTCTTCATTTTTCTAAATACTTATTTCTAAAAGCATACTATTTAAAACTGAAATTCTATCTTCTTTTCTTACTTTAATTCTTCATTTTTTAAATACTTATTACTTCTCAGAGCATACTACTTTAAACTTTTATTCAATCTTCTTTTCATACTTTACTTACACACTTTTCATAATAATTATTATTTCTAAAAGCATACTAAATTAAAACTGAAATTCTATCTTCTTTTCTTACTTTACTTAAACACTTTTCCAAATACTTATTACTTCTAAAAACATACTACTTTAAACTTTTATTCAATCTTCTTTTCATACTTTACTTACAAACTTTTCATAATACATAATACTCTAAATGCATACTACTTAAAACTGAAATTCAATCTTCTTTTCTTACTTTACTTCTTCACTTTTCTAAATACTTATTACTTCTCAGAGCATACTACTTAAAACTGAATCTCTTTCTTCTTTTCTTACTTTACTTCTTCACTTTTCTAAATACTTAATAATTCTCAGAGCATACTACTTAAAACTGAAATTCTATCTTCTTTTCTTACTTTACTTCTTCACTTTTCTAAATACTTATTACTTCTAAAATATATTTATAAAAATGAAATTCTATCTTCTTTTATTACTTTACTTTCACACTTTTCTAAATACTTAATACTTATAAAAGCATACTAATTAAAACTGAAATTCTATCTTCTTTTCATACTTTACTTACACACTTTTCATAATACTTAATAATTCTCAAAGCATACTACTTAAAACTAAAATTCTATCTATTTTCTTACTTTACTTCTTCACTTTTCTAAATACTTATTACTTCTCAAAGCATACTACTTAAAACTAAAATTCTATCTTCTTATCTTACTTTACTTACACACTTTTCTAAATTCTTAATACTTATAAAAGCATACTACTTAAAACTGAAATTCAATCTATTTTCTTAATTTACTTCTTCACTTTTCTAAATACTTAATAATTCTCAAAGCATACTAATTAAAACTGAAATTCTATCTTCTTTTCTTACTTTACTTACACACTTTTCATAATAATTATTATTTCTAAAAGCATACCACTTAAAACTAAAATTCTATCTATTTTCTTACTTTACTTAAACACTTTTCCAAATACTTATTACTTCTAAAAGCATAAAACTTAAAACTGAAATTCTATCTTCTTTTCTTACTTTACTTAAACACTTTTCAAATACTTATTTCTAAAAGCATACTACTTAAAACTAAAATTCAATCTTATTTCTTACTTTACTTCTTCACTTTTCTAAATACTTAATAATTCTCAAAGCATAAAACTTAAAACTGAAATTCTATCTTCTTTTCTTACTTTACTTACACACTTTTCATAATAATTATTATTTCTAAAAGCATAAAACTTAAAACTGAAATTCTATCTATTTTCTTACTTCACTTCTTCACTTTTCTAAATACTTAATAATTCTTAAAGCATACTAATTAAAACTGAAATTCTATCTTCTTTTCATACTTTACTTCTTCATTTTTCTAAATACTTATTACTTCTAAAAACATACTACTTTAAACTTTTATTCAATCTTCTTTTCATTCTTTACTTACACACACATACTACTTAAAACTAAAATTTAATCTTATTTCTTACTTTACTTCTTCACTTTTCTAAATACTTAATAATTCTAAAAGCATACTACTTAAAACTGAAATTCTATCTTCTTATCTTACTTTACTTACACACTTTTCTAAATACTTAATACTTATAAAAGCATACTACTTAAAACTAAAACTCCATCTTCTTTTCTTACTTTACTTCTTCACTTTTCCAAATAATTATTACTTCTCAGAGCATACTAATTAAAACTGAAAGTCTATTTTCTTTTCATACTTTACTTAAACACTTTTCTAAATACTTATTACTTTAAAAGCATACTAATTAAAACTGAAATTCTATCTTCTTTTCATACTTTACTTACACACTTTTCATAATACTTAATAATTCTAAAAGCATACTAATTAAAACTGAAATTCTATCTTCTTTTCTTACTTTACTTCTTCACTTTAAAGCATACTACTTAAAACTGAAATTCTATCTTCTTTTCTTACTTTACTTACACACTTTTCTAAATTCTTAATACTTATAAAAGCATACTACTTAAAACTGAAATTCAATCTATTTTCTTAATTTACTTCTTCACTTTTCTAAATACTTAATAATTCTCAAAGCATACTACTTAAAACTAAAATTCTATCTTCTTATCTTACTTTACTTACACACTTTTCTAAATTCTTAATACTTATAAAAGCATACTACTTAAAACTGAAATTCAATCTATTTTCTCAATTTACTTCTTCACTTTTCTAAATACTTATTACTTCTCAAAGCATACTCTTAAAAACTGAAATTCTATCTTCTTTTCTTACTTTATTTCTTCACTTTTCTAAATACTTATTACTTCTCAAAGCAAACTCCTTAAAAGTGAAACTCTATCTTCTTTTCTTACTTTACTTCTTCACTTTTCTAAATACTTATTACTTCTCAAAGCATACTACTTAAAACTGAAATTCTATCTTCATTTCTTACTTTTCTATTTCACTTTTCTAAATACTTATTAATTCTTAAAGCATTCTACTTAAAACTGAAATTCCATCTTCTTTTCATACTTTACTTACACACTTTTCATAATACATAATACTTCTAAAAGCATACTAATTAAAACTGAAATTCTATCTTCTTTTCATAATTTACTTCTTCACTTTTCTAAATACTTAATACTTATAAAAGCATACTACTTAAAACTGAAATTCAATCTATTTTCTTACTTCACTTCTTCACTTTTCTAAATACTTAATAATTCTAAAAGCATACTACTTAAAACTAAAATTCTATCTATTTTCTTACTTTACTTAAACACTTTTCCAAATACTTATTACTTCTAAAAGCATACTACTTAAAACTAAAATTCTATCTATTTTCTTACTTTACTTAAACACTTTTCCAAATACTTATTACTTCTAAAAGCATACTACTTAAAACTAAAATTCTATCTTCATTTCTTACTTTACTATTTCACTTTTCTAAATACTTATTAATTCTTAAAGCATTCTACTTAAAACTGAAACTCCATCTTCTTTTCTTACTTTACTTCTTCACTTTTCCAAATACTTATTACTTTTAAAAACATACTACTTAAAACTAAAATTCAATCTTCTTTTCTTACTTTACTTACACACTTTTCTAAATTCTTAATACTTATAAAAGCATACTACTTAAAACTGAAATTCAATCTATTTTCTTAATTTACTTCTTCACTTTTCTAAATAATTATTACTTCTCAAAGCATACTAATTAAAACTGAAATTCTATCTTCTTTTCATACTTTACTTCTTCATTTTTCTAAATACTTATTTCTAAAAGCATACTAATTAAAACTGAAATTCTATCTTCTTTTCTTACTTTACTTCTTCACTTTTCCAAATAATTATTACTTCTCAAAGCATACTAATTAAAACTGAAATTCTATCTTCTTTTCATACTTTACTTCTTCATTTTTCTAAATACTTATTTCTAAAAGCATACTAATTAAAACTGAAATTCTATCTTCTTTTCTTACTTTAATTCTTCATTTTTTAAATACTTATTACTTCTCAGAGCATACTACTTTAAACTTTTATTCAATCTTCTTTTCATACTTTACTTACACACTTTTCATAATAATTATTATTTCTAAAAGCATACTAAATTAAAACTGAAATTCTATCTTCTTTTCTTACTTTACTTAAACACTTTTCCAAATACTTATTACTTCTAAAAACATACTACTTTAAACTTTTATTCAATCTTCTTTTCATACTTTACTTACAAACTTTTCATAATACATAATACTCTAAATGCATACTACTTAAAACTGAAATTCAATCTTCTTTTCTTACTTTACTTCTTCACTTTTCTAAATACTTATTACTTCTCAGAGCATACTACTTAAAACTGAATCTCTTTCTTCTTTTCTTACTTTACTTCTTCACTTTTCTAAATACTTAATAATTCTCAGAGCATACTACTTAAAACTGAAATTCTATCTTCTTTTCTTACTTTACTTCTTCACTTTTCTAAATACTTATTACTTCTAAAATATATTTATAAAAATGAAATTCTATCTTCTTTTATTACTTTACTTTCACACTTTTCTAAATACTTAATACTTATAAAAGCATACTAATTAAAACTGAAATTCTATCTTCTTTTCATACTTTACTTACACACTTTTCATAATACTTAATAATTCTCAAAGCATACTACTTAAAACTAAAATTCTATCTATTTTCTTACTTTACTTCTTCACTTTTCTAAATACTTATTACTTCTCAAAGCATACTACTTAAAACTAAAATTCTATCTTCTTATCTTACTTTACTTACACACTTTTCTAAATTCTTAATACTTATAAAAGCATACTACTTAAAACTGAAATTCAATCTATTTTCTTAATTTACTTCTTCACTTTTCTAAATACTTAATAATTCTCAAAGCATACTAATTAAAACTGAAATTCTATCTTCTTTTCTTACTTTACTTACACACTTTTCATAATAATTATTATTTCTAAAAGCATACCACTTAAAACTAAAATTCTATCTATTTTCTTACTTTACTTAAACACTTTTCCAAATACTTATTACTTCTAAAAGCATAAAACTTAAAACTGAAATTCTATCTTCTTTTCTTACTTTACTAAAACACTTTTCAAATACTTATTTCTAAAAGCATACTACTTAAAACTAAAATTCAATCTTCTTTTCTTACTTTACTTACACACTTTTCTAAATTCTTAATACTTATAAAAGCATACTACTTAAAACTGAAATTCAATCTATTTTCTTAATTTACTTCTTCACTTTTCTAAATAATTATTACTTCTCAAAGCATACTAATTAAAACTGAAATTCTATCTTCTTTTCATACTTTACTTCTTCATTTTTCTAAATACTTATTTCTAAAAGCATACTAATTAAAACTGAAATTCTATCTTCTTTTCTTACTTTACTTCTTCACTTTTCCAAATAATTATTACTTCTCAAAGCATACTAATTAAAACTGAAATTCTATCTTCTTTTCATACTTTACTTCTTCATTTTTCTAAATACTTATTTCTAAAAGCATACTAATTAAAACTGAAATTCTATCTTCTTTTCTTACTTTAATTCTTCATTTTTTAAATACTTATTACTTCTCAGAGCATACTACTTTAAACTTTTATTCAATCTTCTTTTCATACTTTACTTACACACTTTTCATAATAATTATTATTTCTAAAAGCATACTAAATTAAAACTGAAATTCTATCTTCTTTTCTTACTTTACTTCTTCACTTTTCTAAATACTTATTACTTCTAAAAGCATACTACTTAAAACTAAAATTCTATCTTCTTATCTTACTTCACTTCTTCACTTTTCTAAATACTTAATAATTCTTAAAGCATACTAATTAAAACTGAAATTCTATCTTCTTTTCATACTTTACTAAAACACTTTTCAAATACTTATTTCTAAAAGCATACTACTTAAAACTAAAATTCAATCTTATTTCTTACTTTACTTCTTCACTTTTCTAAATACTTAATAATTCTCAAAGCATAAAACTTAAAACTGAAATTCTATCTTCTTTTCTTACTTTACTTACACACTTTTCATAATAATTATTATTTCTAAAAGCATAAAACTTAAAACTGAAATTTTATCTTTTCTCTTACTTTACTTCTTCATTTTTCTAAATACTTATTTCTAAAAGCATACTACTTAAAACTTAAATTCTATCTTCTTTTCATACTTTACTTCTTCATTTTTCTAAATACTTATTACTTCTAAAAACATACTACTTTAAACTTTTATTCAATCTTCTTTTCATTCTTTACTTACACACACATACTACTTAAAACTAAAATTTAATCTTATTTCTTACTTTACTTCTTCACTTTTCTAAATACTTAATAATTCTAAAAGCATACTACTTAAAACTGAAATTCTATCTTCTTATCTTACTTTACTTACACACTTTTCTAAATACTTAATACTTATAAAAGCATACTACTTAAAACTAAAACTCCATCTTCTTTTCTTACTTTACTTCTTCACTTTTCCAAATAATTATTACTTCTCAGAGCATACTAATTAAAACTGAAAGTCTATTTTCTTTTCATACTTTACTTAAACACTTTTCTAAATACTTATTACTTTAAAAGCATACTAATTAAAACTGAAATTCTATCTTCTTTTCATACTTTACTTACACACTTTTCATAATACTTAATAATTCTAAAAGCATACTAATTAAAACTGAAATTCTATCTTCTTTTCTTACTTTACTTCTTCACTTTAAAGCATACTACTTAAAACTGAAATTCTATCTTCTTTTCTTACTTTACTTACACACTTTTCTAAATTCTTAATACTTATAAAAGCATACTACTTAAAACTGAAATTCAATCTATTTTCTTAATTTACTTCTTCACTTTTCTAAATACTTAATAATTCTCAAAGCATACTACTTAAAACTAAAATTCTATCTTCTTATCTTACTTTACTTACACACTTTTCTAAATTCTTAATACTTATAAAAGCATACTACTTAAAACTGAAATTCAATCTATTTTCTCAATTTACTTCTTCACTTTTCTAAATACTTATTACTTCTCAAAGCATACTCTTAAAAACTGAAATTCTATCTTCTTTTCTTACTTTATTTCTTCACTTTTCTAAATACTTATTACTTCTCAAAGCAAACTCCTTAAAAGTGAAACTCTATCTTCTTTTCTTACTTTACTTCTTCACTTTTCTAAATACTTATTACTTCTCAAAGCATACTACTTAAAACTGAAATTCTATCTTCATTTCTTACTTTTCTATTTCACTTTTCTAAATACTTATTAATTCTTAAAGCATTCTACTTAAAACTGAAATTCCATCTTCTTTTCATACTTTACTTCTTCACTTTTCCAAATACTTATTACTTTTAAAAACATACTACTTAAAACTAAAATTCAATCTATTTTCTTACTTTACTTCTACACTTTTCTAAATACTTAATAATTCTAAAAGCATACTCCTTAAAACTAAAATTCTATCTTCTTATCTTACTTTACTTACACACTTTTCTAAATACTTAATACTTAAAAAAGCATACTACTTAAAACTGAAATTCAATCTATTTTCTTACTTTACTTCTTCACTTTTCTAAATACTTAATAATTCTAAAAGCATACTACTTAAAACTAAAATTCTATCTATTTTCTTACTTTACTTAAACACTTTTCCAAATACTTATTACTTCTAAAAGCATACTACTTAAAACTAAAATTCTATCTTCATTTCTTACTTTACTATTTCACTTTTCTAAATACTTATTAATTCTTAAAGCATACTAATTAAAACTGAAATTCTATCTTCTTTTCTTACTTTACTTCTTCACTTTAAAGCATACTACTTAAAACTGAAATTCTATCTTCTTTTCTTACTTTACTTACACACTTTTCTAAATTCTTAATACTTATAAAAGCATACTACTTAAAACTGAAATTCAATCTATTTTCTTAATTTACTTCTTCACTTTTCTAAATACTTAATAATTCTCAAAGCATACTAATTAAAACTGAAATTCTATCTTCTTTTCTTACTTTACTTACACACTTTTCATAATAATTATTATTTCTAAAAGCATACCACTTAAAACTAAAATTCTATCTATTTTCTTACTTTACTTAAACACTTTTCCAAATACTTATTACTTCTAAAAGCATAAAACTTAAAACTGAAATTCTATCTTCTTTTCTTACTTTACTTAAACACTTTTCAAATACTTATTTCTAAAAGCATACTACTTAAAACTGAAACTCCATCTTCTTTTCTTACTTTACTTCTTCACTTTTCTAAATACTTATTACTTTTAAAAACATACTACTTAAAACAAAAATTCAATCTTCTTTTCTTACTTTACTTACACACTTTTCTAAATTCTTAATACTTATAAAAGCATACTACTTAAAACTGAAATTCAATCTATTTTCTTAATTTACTTCTTCACTTTTCTAAATAATTATTACTTCTCAAAGCATACTAATTAAAACTGAAATTCTATCTTCTTTTCATACTTTACTTCTTCATTTTTCTAAATACTTATTTCTAAAAGCATACTAATTAAAACTGAAATTCTATCTTCTTTTCTTACTTTACTTCTTCACTTTTCCAAATAATTATTACTTCTCAAAGCATACTAATTAAAACTGAAATTCTATCTTCTTTTCATACTTTACTTCTTCATTTTTCTAAATACTTATTTCTAAAAGCATACTAATTAAAACTGAAATTCTATCTTCTTTTCTTACTTTAATTCTTCATTTTTTAAATACTTATTACTTCTCAGAGCATACTACTTTAAACTTTTATTCAATCTTCTTTTCATACTTTACTTACACACTTTTCATAATAATTATTATTTCTAAAAGCATACTAAATTAAAACTGAAATTCTATCTTCTTTTCTTACTTTACTTAAACACTTTTCCAAATACTTATTACTTCTAAAAACATACTACTTTAAACTTTTATTCAATCTTCTTTTCATACTTTACTTACAAACTTTTCATAATACATAATACTCTAAATGCATACTACTTAAAACTGAAATTCAATCTTCTTTTCTTACTTTACTTCTTCACTTTTCTAAATACTTATTACTTCTCAGAGCATACTACTTAAAACTGAATCTCTTTCTTCTTTTCTTACTTTACTTCTTCACTTTTCTAAATACTTAATAATTCTCAGAGCATACTACTTAAAACTGAAATTCTATCTTCTTTTCTTACTTTACTTCTTCACTTTTCTAAATACTTATTACTTCTCAAAGCATACTACTTAAAACTGAAATTCTATCTTCATTTCTTACTTTTCTATTTCACTTTTCTAAATACTTATTTATTCTTAAAGCATTCTACTTAAAACTGAAATTCCATCTTCTTTTCATACTTTACTTACACACTTTTCATAATACTTAATAATTCTCAAAGCATACTACTTAAAACTAAAATTCTATCTATTTTCTTACTTTACTTCTTCACTTTTCTAAATACTTATTACTTCTCAAAGCATACTACTTAAAACTGAAATTCTATCTTCTTATCTTACTTTACTTACACACTTTTCTAAATTCTTAATACTTATAAAAGCATACTACTTAAAACTGAAATTCAATCTATTTTCTTAATTTACTTCTTCACTTTTCTAAATACTTAATAATTCTCAAAGCATACTAATTAAAACTGAAATTCTATCTTCTTTTCTTACTTTACTTACACACTTTTCATAATAATTATTATTTCTAAAAGCATACCACTTAAAACTAAAATTCTATCTATTTTCTTACTTTACTTAAACACTTTTCCAAATACTTATTACTTCTAAAAGCATAAAACTTAAAACTGAAATTCTATCTTCTTTTCTTACTTTACTAAAACACTTTTCAAATACTTATTTCTAAAAGCATACTACTTAAAACTAAAATTCAATCTTCTTTTCTTACTTTACTTACACACTTTTCTAAATTCTTAATACTTATAAAAGCATACTACTTAAAACTGAAATTCAATCTATTTTCTTAATTTACTTCTTCACTTTTCTAAATAATTATTACTTCTCAAAGCATACTAATTAAAACTGAAATTCTATCTTCTTTTCATACTTTACTTCTTCATTTTTCTAAATACTTATTTCTAAAAGCATACTAATTAAAACTGAAATTCTATCTTCTTTTCTTACTTTACTTCTTCACTTTTCCAAATAATTATTACTTCTCAAAGCATACTAATTAAAACTGAAATTCTATCTTCTTTTCATACTTTACTTCTTCATTTTTCTAAATACTTATTTCTAAAAGCATACTAATTAAAACTGAAATTCTATCTTCTTTTCTTACTTTAATTCTTCATTTTTTAAATACTTATTACTTCTCAGAGCATACTACTTTAAACTTTTATTCAATCTTCTTTTCATACTTTACTTACACACTTTTCATAATAATTATTATTTCTAAAAGCATACTAAATTAAAACTGAAATTCTATCTTCTTTTCTTACTTTACTTAAACACTTTTCCAAATACTTATTACTTCTAAAAACATACTACTTTAAACTTTTATTCAATCTTCTTTTCATACTTTACTTACAAACTTTTCATAATACATAATACTCTAAATGCATACTACTTAAAACTGAAATTCAATCTTCTTTTCTTACTTTACTTCTTCACTTTTCTAAATACTTATTACTTCTCAGAGCATACTACTTAAAACTGAATCTCTTTCTTCTTTTCTTACTTTACTTCTTCACTTTTCTAAATACTTAATAATTCTCAGAGCATACTACTTAAAACTGAAATTCTATCTTCTTTTCTTACTTTACTTCTTCACTTTTCTAAATACTTATTACTTCTAAAATATATTTATAAAAATGAAATTCTATCTTCTTTTATTACTTTACTTTCACACTTTTCTAAATACTTAATACTTATAAAAGCATACTAATTAAAACTGAAATTCTATCTTCTTTTCATACTTTACTTACACACTTTTCATAATACTTAATAATTCTCAAAGCATACTACTTAAAACTAAAATTCTATCTATTTTCTTACTTTACTTCTTCACTTTTCTAAATACTTATTACTTCTCAAAGCATACTACTTAAAACTAAAATTCTATCTTCTTATCTTACTTTACTTACACACTTTTCTAAATTCTTAATACTTATAAAAGCATACTACTTAAAACTAAAATTCTATCTATTTTCTTACTTTACTTAAACACTTTTCCAAATACTTATTACTTCTAAAAGCATAAAACTTAAAACTGAAATTCTATCTTCTTTTCTTACTTTACTAAAACACTTTTCAAATACTTATTTCTAAAAGCATACTACTTAAAACTAAAATTCAATCTTATTTCTTACTTTACTTTTTCACTTTTCTAAATACTTAATAATTCTCAAAGCATAAAACTTAAAACTGAAATTCTATCTTCTTTTCTTACTTTACTTACACACTTTTCATAATAATTATTATTTCTAAAAGCATAAAACTTAAAACTGAAATTCTATCTATTTTCTTACTTCACTTCTTCACTTTTCTAAATACTTAATAATTCTTAAAGCATACTAATTAAAACTGAAATTCTATCTTCTTTTCATACTTTACTTCTTCATTTTTCTAAATACTTATTACTTCTAAAAACATACTACTTTAAACTTTTATTCAATCTTCTTTTCATTCTTTACTTACACACACATACTACTTAAAACTAAAATTTAATCTTATTTCTTACTTTACTTCTTCACTTTTCTAAATACTTAATAATTCTAAAAGCATACTACTTAAAACTGAAATTCTATCTTCTTATCTTACTTTACTTACACACTTTTCTAAATACTTAATACTTATAAAAGCATACTACTTAAAACTAAAACTCCATCTTCTTTTCTTACTTTACTTCTTCACTTTTCCAAATAATTATTACTTCTCAGAGCATACTAATTAAAACTGAAAGTCTATTTTCTTTTCATACTTTACTTAAACACTTTTCTAAATACTTATTACTTTAAAAGCATACTAATTAAAACTGAAATTCTATCTTCTTTTCATACTTTACTTACACACTTTTCATAATACTTAATAATTCTAAAAGCATACTAATTAAAACTGAAATTCTATCTTCTTTTCTTACTTTACTTCTTCACTTTAAAGCATACTACTTAAAACTGAAATTCTATCTTCTTTTCTTACTTTACTTACACACTTTTCTAAATTCTTAATACTTATAAAAGCATACTACTTAAAACTGAAATTCAATCTATTTTCTTAATTTACTTCTTCACTTTTCTAAATACTTAATAATTCTCAAAGCATACTACTTAAAACTAAAATTCTATCTTCTTATCTTACTTTACTTACACACTTTTCTAAATTCTTAATACTTATAAAAGCATACTACTTAAAACTGAAATTCAATCTATTTTCTCAATTTACTTCTTCACTTTTCTAAATACTTATTACTTCTCAAAGCATACTCTTAAAAACTGAAATTCTATCTTCTTTTCTTACTTTATTTCTTCACTTTTCTAAATACTTATTACTTCTCAAAGCAAACTCCTTAAAAGTGAAACTCTATCTTCTTTTCTTACTTTACTTCTTCACTTTTCTAAATACTTATTACTTCTCAAAGCATACTCCTTAAAACTTAAATTCTATCTTCTTTTCTTACTTTACTTCTTCACTTTTCTAAATACTTATTACTTCTCAAAGCATACTCTTAAAAACTGAAATTCTATCTTCTTTTCTTACTTTATTTCTTCACTTTTCTAAATACTTATTACTTCTCAAAGCAAACTCCTTAAAAGTGAAACTCTATCTTCTTTTCTTACTTTATTTCTTCACTTTTCTAAATACTTATTACTTCTCAAAGCAAACTCCTTAAAACTGAAACTCTATCTTCTTTTCTTACTTTACTTCTTCACTTTTCTAAATACTTAATACTTATAAAAGCATACTACTTAAAACTAAAACTCCATCTTCTTTTCTTACTTTACTTCTTCACTTTTCCAAATAATTATTACTTCTCAGAGCATACTAATTAAAACTGAAAGTCTATTTTCTTTTCATACTTTACTTAAACACTTTTCTAAATACTTATTACTTTAAAAGCATACTAATTAAAACTGAAATTCTATCTTCTTTTCATACTTTACTTACACACTTTTCATAATACTTAATAATTCTAAAAGCATACTAATTAAAACTGAAATTCTATCTTCTTTTCTTACTTTACTTCTTCACTTTAAAGCATACTACTTAAAACTGAAATTCTATCTTCTTTTCTTACTTTACTTACACACTTTTCTAAATTCTTAATACTTATAAAAGCATACTACTTAAAACTGAAATTCAATCTATTTTCTTAATTTACTTCTTCACTTTTCTAAATACTTAATAATTCTCAAAGCATACTACTTAAAACTAAAATTCTATCTTCTTATCTTACTTTACTTACACACTTTTCTAAATTCTTAATACTTATAAAAGCATACTACTTAAAACTGAAATTCAATCTATTTTCTCAATTTACTTCTTCACTTTTCTAAATACTTATTACTTCTCAAAGCATACTCTTAAAAACTGAAATTCTATCTTCTTTTCTTACTTTATTTCTTCACTTTTCTAAATACTTATTACTTCTCAAAGCAAACTCCTTAAAAGTGAAACTCTATCTTCTTTTCTTACTTTACTTCTTCACTTTTCTAAATACTTATTACTTCTCAAAGCATACTCCTTAAAACTTAAATTCTATCTTCTTTTCTTACTTTACTTCTTCACTTTTCTAAATACTTATTACTTCTCAAAGCATACTCTTAAAAACTGAAATTCTATCTTCTTTTCTTACTTTATTTCTTCACTTTTCTAAATACTTATTACTTCTCAAAGCAAACTCCTTAAAAGAGAAACTCTATCTTCTTTTCTTACTTTACTTCTTCACTTTTCTAAATACTTATTACTTCTCAAAGCATACTACTTAAAACTGAAATTCTATCTTCATTTCTTACTTTTCTATTTCACTTTTCTAAATACTTAATACTTATAAAAGCATACTACTTAAAACTAAAACTCCATCTTCTTTTCTTACTTTACTTCTTCACTTTTCCAAATAATTATTACTTCTCAGAGCATACTAATTAAAACTGAAAGTCTATTTTCTTTTCATACTTTACTTAAACACTTTTCTAAATACTCTTTACTTTAAAAGCATACTAATTAAAACTGAAATTCTATCTTCTTTTCATACTTTACTTACACACTTTTCATAATACTTAATAATTCTAAAAGCATACTAATTAAAACTGAAATTCTATCTTCTTTTCTTACTTTACTTCTTCACTTTAAAGCATACTACTTAAAACTGAAATTCTATCTTCTTTTCTTACTTTACTTACACACTTTTCTAAATTCTTAATACTTATAAAAGCATACTACTTAAAACTGAAATTCAATCTATTTTCTTAATTTACTTCTTCACTTTTCTAAATACTTAATAATTCTCAAAGCATACTACTTAAAACTAAAATTCTATCTTCTTATCTTACTTTACTTACACACTTTTCTAAATTCTTAATACTTATAAAAGCATACTACTTAAAACTGAAATTCAATCTATTTTCTCAATTTACTTCTTCACTTTTCTAAATACTTATTACTTCTCAAAGCATACTCTTAAAAACTGAAATTCTATCTTCTTTTCTTACTTTATTTCTTCACTTTTCTAAATACTTATTACTTCTCAAAGCAAACTCCTTAAAAGTGAAACTCTATCTTCTTTTCTTACTTTACTTCTTCACTTTTCTAAATACTTATTACTTCTCAAAGCATACTCCTTAAAACTTAAATTCTATCTTCTTTTCTTACTTTACTTCTTCACTTTTCTAAATACTTATTACTTCTCAAAGCATACTCTTAAAAACTGAAATTCTATCTTCTTTTCTTACTTTATTTCTTCACTTTTCTAAATACTTATTACTTCTCAAAGCAAACTCCTTAAAACTGAAACTCTATCTTCTTTTCTTACTTTACTTCTTCACTTTTCTAAATACTTATTACTTCTCAAAGCATACTACTTAAAACTGAAATTCTATTTTCATTTCTTACTTTTCTATTTCACTTTTCTAAATACTTATTAATTCTTAAAGCATTCTACTTAAAACTGAAACTCCATCTTCTTTTCTTACTTTACTTCTTCACTTTTCCAAATACTTATTACTTTTAAAAACATACTACTTAAAACTAAAATTCAATCTATTTTCTTACTTTACTTCTTCACTTTTCTAAATACTTAATAATTCTCAAAGCATACTACTTAAAACTAAAATTCTATCTTCTTATCTTACTTTACTTACACACTTTTCTAAATACTTAATACTTCTAAAAGCATACTACTTAAAACTGAAATTCAATCTTCTTTTCATACTTTACTTCTTCACTTTTCCAAATACTTAATAATTCTCAAAGCATACTCCTTAAAACTGAAATTCTATCTTCTTTTCTTACTTTAATTCTTCATTTTTAAAAATACCTATTATTTCTAAAAGCATACTACTTAAAACTAAAATTCTATCTTCATTTCTTACTTTACTATTTCACTTTTCTAAATACTTATTAATTCTTAAAGCATTCTACTTAAAACTGAAACTCCATCTTCTTTTCTTACTTTACTTCTTCACTTTTCCAAATACTTATTACTTTTAAAAACATACTACTTAAAACTAAAATTCTATTTTCATTTCTTACTTTTCTATTTCACTTTTCTAAATACTTATTAATTCTTAAAGCATTCTACTTAAAACTGAAACTCCATCTTCTTTTCTTACTTTACTTCTTCACTTTTCCAAATACTTATTACTTTTAAAAACATACTACTTAAAACTAAAATTCAATCTATTTTCTTACTTTACTTCTTCACTTTTCTAAATACTTAATAATTCTCAAAGCATACTACTTAAAACTAAAATTCTATCTTCTTATCTTACTTTACTTACACACTTTTCTAAATACTTAATACTTATAAAATCATACTACTTAAAACTGAAATTCAATCTTCTTTTCATACTTTACTTCTTCACTTTTCCAAATACTTATTACTTTAAAAGCATACTAATTAAAACTGAAATTCTATCTTCTTTTCATACTTTACTTACACACTTTTCATAATACTTAATAATTCTCAAAGCATACTACTTAAAACTGAAATTCAATCTTCTTTTCATACTTTACTTCTTCACTTTTCCAAATACTTATTACTTTAAAAGCATACTAATTAAAACTGAAATTCTATCTTCTTTTCATACTTTACTTACACACTTTTCATAATACTTAATAATTCTAAAAGCATACTAATTAAAACTGAAATTCTATCTTCTTTTATTACTTTACTTACACACTTTTCTAAATACTTATTACTTTAAAGCATACTACTTAAAACTAAAATTCAATCTTCTTTTCTTACTTTACTTACACACTTTTCTAAATAATTATTATTTCTTAATGCATACTACTTAAAACTGAATTTCTTTCTTCTTTTATTACTTTACTTCTTCACTTTTCCAAATACTTATTACTTCAAAAGCATACTACTTAAAACTAAAATTCAATCTATTTTCTTACTTTACTTACAAACTTTTAAAAATACTTATTACTTCTAAAAGAATACTACTTAAAACTAAAATTCAATCTATTTTCTTACTTTACTTCTTCATTTTTTAAATACTTATTACTTATAAAATATATTTATAAAAATGAAATTCTATCTTCTTTTCTTACTTTATTTCTTCACTTTTCTAAATACTTATTACTTCTCAAAGCAAACTCCTTAAAACTGAAACTCTATCTTCTTTTCTTACTTTACTTCTTCACTTTTCTAAATACTTATTACTTCTCAAAGCATAATCCTTAAAACTGAAATTCTATCTTCTTTTCATACTTTACTTACACACTTTTCTAAATACTTATTACTTCTCAAAGCATACTACTTAAAACTGAATCTCTTTCTTCTTTTATTACTTTACTTACACACTTTTCTAAATACTTATTACTTTAAAGCATACTACTTAAAACTAAAATTCAATCTTCTTTTCTTACTTTAATTACACACTTTTCTAAATAATTATTATTTCTTAATGCATACTACTTAAAACTGAATTTCTTTCTTCTTTTATTACTTTACTTCTTCACTTTTCCAAATACTTATTACTTCAAAAGCATACTACTTAAAACTAAAATTCAATCTATTTTCTTACTTTACTTACAAACTTTTAAAAATACTTATTACTTCTAAAAGAATACTACTTAAAACTAAAATTCAATCTATTTTCTTACTTTAATTCTTCATTTTTTAAATACTTATTACTTCTAAAAACATACTACTTTAAACTTTTATTCAATCTTCTTTTCATACTTTACTTACACACTTTTCATAATACTTATTACTTCTAAATGCATACTACTTAAAACAGAAATTCAATCTTCTTTTCTTACTTTACTTCTTCACTTTTCTAAATACTTATTACTTCTAAAAGATATTATCTAAAACAGAAATTCTATCTTCTTTTCATACTTTACTTACACACTTTTCATAATACTTATTACTTCTAAAAGCATACTACTTAAAACTGAATCTCTTTCTTCTTTTATTACTTTACTTACACACTTTTCTAAATACTTATTACTTCTCAGAGCATACTACTTAAAACTGAATCTCTTTCTTCTTTTATTACTTTACTTCTTCACTTTTCCAAATACTTATTACTTCTCAGAGCATACTACTTAAAACTGAAATTCTATCTTCTTTTCATACTTTACTTACACACTTTTCATAATACTTATTACTTATAAAAGAATACTACTTAAAACTAAAATTCAATCTATTTTCTTACTTTACTTCTTCACTTTTCTAAATACTTAATAATTCTAAAAGCATACTACTTCAAACTGAAATTCTATCTTCTTTTTTACTTTACTTCTTCATTTTTTAAATACTTATTACTTATAAAATATATTTATAAAAATGAAATTCTATCTTCTTTTCTTACTTTACTTCTTCACTTTTCCAAATACTTATTATTTCTAAAAGCATACTACTTAAAACTGAAATTCTATCTTCTTTTCTTACTTTACTTACACACTTTTCATAATACATAAAACTCTAAATGCATACTACTTAAAACTGAAATTCAATCTTCTTTTCTTACTTTACTTCTTCACTTTTCTAAATACTTATTACTTCTCAGAGCATACTACTTAAAACTGAAATTCCATCTTCTTTTCATACTTTACTTACACACTTTTCATAATACATAATACTTCTAAAAGCATACTAATTAAAACTGAAATTCTATCTTCTTTTCATACTTTACTTCTTCACTTTTCTAAATACTTAATAATTCTCAAAGCATAAAACTTAAAACTGAAATTCTATCTTCTTTTCTTACTTTACTTCTTCACTTTTCTAAATACTAAATAATTCTCAAAGAATACTACTTAAAACTAAAATTCTATCTTCTTTTCTTACTTTAATTCTTCATTTTTTAAATACTTTTTACTTCTAAAAGCATACTACTTAAAACTGAAATTCTATCTTCTTTTCTTACTTTACTTACACACTTTTCATAATACATAAAACTCTAAATGCATACTACTTAAAACTGAAATTCTATCTTCATTTCATACTTTACTTACACACTTTTCATAATACTTATTACTTCTCAGAGCATACTACTTAAAACTGAAATTCTATCTTCTTTTCATACTTTACTTACACACTTTTCATAATAATAATTATTTCTAAAAGCATACTAAATTAAAACTGAAATTCTATCTTCTTTTCTTACTTTAATTCTTCATTTTTTAAATACTTATTACTTCTAAAAGCATACTACTTAAAACTGAAATTCTATCTATTTTCTTACTTCACTTCTTCACTTTTCTAAATACTTAATAATTCTTAAAGCATACTAATTAAAACTGAAATTCTATCTTCTTTTCATACTTTACTTCTTCACTTTTCTAAATACTTAATAATTCTCAAAGCATAAAACTTAAAACTGAAATTCTATCTTCTTTTCTTACTTTACTTCTTCACTTTTCTAAATACTAAATAATTCTCAAAGAATACTACTTAAAACTAAAATTCTATCATCTTTTCTTACTTTAATTCTTCATTTTTTAAATACTTTTTACTTCTAAAAGCATACTACTTAAAACTGAAATTCTATCTTCTTTTCTTACTTTACTTACACACTTTTCATAATACATAAAACTCTAAATGCATACTACTTAAAACTGAAATTCTATCTTCATTTCATACTTTACTTACACACTTTTCATAATACTTATTACTTCTCAGAGCATACTACTTAAAACTGAAATTCTATCTTCTTTTCTTACTTTAATTCTTCATTTTTTAAATACTTATTACTTCTAAAAGCATACTACTTAAAACTGAAATTCTATCTATTTTCTTACTTCACTTCTTCACTTTTCTAAATACTTAATAATTCTTAAAGCATACTAATTAAAACTGAAATTCTATCTTCTTTTCATACTTTACTTCTTCATTTTTCTAAATACTTATTACTTCTAAAAAATACTACTTTAAACTTTTATTCAATCTTCTTTTCATACTTTATTTACAGACTTTTCATAATACATAATACTCAAAATGCATACTACTTAAAACTGAAATTCAAACTTCTTTTCTTACTTTACTTCTTCACTTTTCTAAATACTTATTACTTCTAAAAGCATACTACTTAAAACTGAAATTCTATTTTCTTTTCATACTTTACTTACACACTTTTCATAATACTTATTACTTCTAAATGCATACTACTTAAAACTAAAATTCAGTCTTATTTCTTACTTTACTTACACACTTTTCTAAATACTTAATAATTCTAAAAGCATACTACTTAAAACTAAAATTCTATCTATTTTCTTACTTTACTTCTACACTTTTCTAAATACTTAATAATTCTAAAAGCATACTACTTAAAACTAAAATTCTATCTATTTTCTTACTTTACTTCTACACTTTTCTAAATACTTATTACTTCTAAAAGCATACTACTTAAAACTGAAATTCTATCTTCTTTTCATACTTTACTTAAACACTTTTCCAAATACTTATTACTTCTAAAAACATACTACTTTAAACTTTTATTCAATCTTCTTTTCATACTTTACTTACACACTTTTCATAATACATAATACTCTAAATGCATACTACTTAAAACTGAAATTCTATCTTCTTTTCTTACTTTACTTAAACACTTTTCCAAATAATTATTACTTCTCAAAGCATACTACTTAAAACTGAAATTTTATCTTTTCTCTTACTTTACTTCTTCATTTTTCTAAATACTTATTTCTAAAAGCATACTACTTAAAACTAAAATTCTATCTTCTTATCTTACTTTACTTACACACTTTTCTAAATACTTAATACTTATAAAAGCATACTACTTAAAACTGAAATTCAATCTATTTTCTTACTTTACTTCTACACTTTTCTAAATACTTAATAATTCTAAAAGCATACTACTTAAAACTAAAATTCTATCTATTTTCTTACTTTACTTAAACACTTTTCCAAATACTTATTACTTCTCAAAGCATACTAATTAAAACTGAAATTCTATCTTCTTATCTTACTTTACTTACACACTTTTCTAAATACTTAATACTTATAAAAGCATACTACTTAAAACTGAAATTCAATCTATTTTCTTACTTTACTTCTTCACTTTTCTAAATACTTAATAATTCTAAAAGCATACTACTTAAAACTAAAATTCTATCTATTTTCTTACTTTACTTAAACACTTTTCCAAATACTTATTACTTCTAAAAGCATAAAACTTAAAACTGAAATTCTATCTTCTTATCTTACTTTACTTAAACACTTTTCCAAATACTTATTACTTCTAAAAGCATACTACTTAAAACTAAAATTCAATCTTCTTTTCATACTTTACTTAAACATTTTAACAAATACTTATTAATTCTCAAAGCATACTAATTAAAACTAAAATTCAATCTTCTTTTCTTACTTTACTTAAACATTTTAACAAATACTTATTACTTCTCAAAGCATACTAATTAAAACTGAAATTCTATCTTCTTTTCATACTTTACTTACACACTTTTCTAAATAATTATTACTTCTCAAAGCATACTAATTAAAACTGAAATTCTATCTTCTTTTCATACTTTACTTCTTCATTTTTCTAAATACTTATTTCTAAAAGCATACTAATTAAAACTGAAATTCTATCTTCTTTTCTTACTTTACTTCTTCACTTTTCCAAATAATTATTACTTCTCAAAGCATACTAATTAAAACTGAAATTCTATCTTCTTTTCATACTTTACTTCTTCATTTTTCTAAATACTTATTTCTAAAAGCATACTAATTAAAACTGAAATTCTATCTTCTTTTCTTACTTTAATTCTTCATTTTTTAAATACTTATTACTTCTCAGAGCATACTACTTTAAACTTTTATTCAATCTTCTTTTCATACTTTACTTACACACTTTTCATAATAATTATTATTTCTAAAAGCATACTAAATTAAAACTGAAATTCTATCTTCTTTTCTTACTTTACTTAAACACTTTTCCAAATACTTATTACTTCTAAAAACATACTACTTTAAACTTTTATTCAATCTTCTTTTCATACTTTACTTACACACTTTTCATAATACATAATACTCTAAATGCATACTACTTAAAACTGAAATTCAAACTTCTTTTCTTACTTTACTTCTTCACTTTTCTAAATACTTATTACTTCTCAGAGCATACTACTTAAAACTGAATCTCTTTCTTCTTTTCTTACTTTACTTCTTCACTTTTCTAAATACTTAATAATTCTCAGAGCATACTACTTAAAACTGAAATTCTATCTTCTTCTCTTACTTTACTTCCTCACTTTTCCAAATACTTATTACTTCTAAAAGCATACTACTTAAAACTGAAATTCAATCTTCTTTTCTTACTTTACTTCTTCACTTTTCTAAATACTTAATAATACTCTAAATGCATACTACTTAAAACTGAAATTCAATCTTCTTTTCATACTTTACTTACACACTTTTCTAAAGTCTTATTACTTCTAAAAGCATACTAATTAAAACTGAAATTCTATCTTCTTTTCTTACTTTACTTCTTCACTTTTCCAAATACTTATTACTTCTAAAAGCATACTACTTAAAACTGAAATTCAATCTTCTTTTCTTACTTTACTTAAACACTTTTCATAATACAAAATACTCTAAAATCATACTACTTAAAACTGAAATTCAATCTTCTTTTCTTACTTTACTTCTTCACTTTTCCAAATAATTATTACTTCTCAAAGCATACTAATTAAAACTGAAATTCTATCTTCTTTTCTTACTTTACTTCTTCACTTTTCCAAATACTTATTACTTCTAAAAGAATACTACTTAAAACTAAAATTCAATCTATTTTCTTACTTTACTTCTTCACTTTTCATAATACTTAATAATTCTCAAAGCATACTACTTAAAACTGAAATTCTATCTTCTTTTCTTACTTTACTTACAAACTTTTCTAAATAATTATTATTTCTCAATGCATACTACTTAAAACTGAATCTCTTTCTTCTTTTCTTACTTTTCTTAAACACTTTTCCAAATACTTATTACTTCTAAAAACATACTACTTAAAACTAAAATTCAATCTATTTTCTTACTTTACTTATTCACTTTTCTAAATACTTAATAATTCTCAAAGCATACTACTTAAAACTGAAATTCTATCTTCTTTTCTTACTTTACTTACACACTTTTCATAATACTTATTACTTCTAAAAGCATACTACTTAAAACTGAATCTCTTTCTTCTTTTCATACTTTACTTACAAACTTTTCTAAATAATTATTACTTCTCAAAGCATACTACTTAAAACTGAAATTCTATCTTCTTTTCTTACTTTACTTCTTCACTTTTCAAAAGTCTTATTACTTCTACTTAAAACTGAAATTCTATCTTCTTTTCTTACTTTACTTCCTCACTTTTCAAATACTTATTACTTCTCAAAGCATACTACTTAAAACTGAAATTCAATCTTCTTTTCTTACTTTACTTATTCACTTTTCATAATAATAATTATTTCTAAAAGCATACTAAATTAAAACTGAAATTCTATCTTCTTTTCTTACTTTAATTCTTCATTTTTTAAATACTTATTACTTCTAAAAGCATACTAAATTAAAACTGAAATTCTATCTTCTTTTCTTACTTTAATTCTTCATTTTTTAAATACTTATTACTTCTAAAAGCATACTACTTAAAACTGAAATTCTATCTTCTTTTCTTACTTTACTTCTTCACTTTTCAAAAGTCTTATTACTTCTACTTAAAACTGAAATTCTATCTTCTTTTCTTACTTTACTTCCTCACTTTTCAAATACTTAATAATTCTCAAAGCATACTACTTAAAACTGAAATTCTATCTTCTTTTCATACTTTACTTACACACTTTTCATAATACTTATTACTTCTCAGAGCATACTACTTAAAACTGAAATTCTATCTTCTTTTCATACTTTACTTACACACTTTTCATAATAATAATTATTTCTAAAAGCATACTAAATTAAAACTGAAATTCTATCTTCTTTTCTTACTTTAATTCTTCATTTTTTAAATACTTATTACTTCTAAAAGCATACTACTTAAAACTGAAATTCTATCTATTTTCTTACTTCACTTCTTCACTTTTCTAAATACTTAATAATTCTTAAAGCATACTAATTAAAACTGAAATTCTATCTTCTTTTCATACTTTACTTCTTCATTTTTCTAAATACTTATTACTTCTAAAAACATACTACTTTAAACTTTTATTCAATCTTCTTTTCATACTTTACTTACAGACTTTTCATAATACATAATACTCAAAATGCATACTACTTAAAACTGAAATTCAATCTTCTTTTCTTACTTTACTTCTTCACTTTTCTAAATACTTATTACTTCTAAAAGCATACTACTTAAAACTGAAATTCTATCTTCTTTTCATACTTTACTTACACACTTTTCATAATACTTATTACTTCTAAATGCATACTACTTAAAACTAAAATTCAGTCTTATTTCTTACTTTACTTCTACACTTTTCTAAATACTTAATAATTCTCAAAGCATACTAATTAAAACTGAAATTCTATCTTCTTTTCTTACTTCACTTAAACACTTTTCCAAATAATTATTACTTCTCAAAGCATACTACTTAAAACTGAAATTCTATCTTCTTTTCTTACTTTACTTCTTCATTTTTCTAAATACTTATTTCTAAAAGCATACTACTTAAAACTTAAATTCTATCTTCTTATCTTACTTTACTTACACACTTTTCTAAATACTTAATACTTATAAAAGCATACTACTTAAAACTGAAATTCAATCTATTTTCTTACTTTACTTCTACACTTTTCTAAATACTTAATAATTCTAAAAGCATACTACTTAAAACTAAAATTCTATCTATTTTCTTACTTTACTTCTACACTTTTCTAAATACTTAATAATCCTCAAAGCATACTACTTAAAACTAAAATTCTATCTTCTTATCTTACTTTACTTACACACTTTTCTAAATACTTAATACTTATAAAAGCATACTACTTAAAACTGAAATTCAATCTATTTTCTTACTTTACTTCTTCACTTTTCTAAATACTTAATAATTCTAAAAGCATACTACTTAAAACTAAAATTCTATCTATTTTCTTACTTTACTTAAACACTTTTCTAAATAATTATTACTTCTCAAAGCATACTAATTAAAACTGAAATTCTATCTTCTTTTCATACTTTACTTCTTCATTTTTCCAAATACTTATTACTTCTAAAAGCATACTACTTAAAACTAAAATTCAATCTTCTTTTCATACTTTACTTACAAACTGTTCTAAAAACTTATTACTTCTAAAATCAAACTACTTAAAACTGAAATTCTATCTTCTTATCTTACTTTACTTAAACACTTTTCCAAATACTTATTACTTCTCAAAGCATACTAATTAAAACTGAAATTCTATCTTCTTTTCATACTTTACTTCTTCATTTTTCTAAATACTTATTTCTAAAAGCATACTAATTAAAACTGAAATTCTATCTTCTTTTCTTACTTTAATTCTTCATTTTTTAAATACTTATTACTTCTCAGAGCATACTACTTTAAACTTTTATTCAATCTTCTTTTCATACTTTACTTACAAACTTTTCTAAATAATTATTATTTCTCAATGCATACTACTTAAAACTGAATCTCTTTCTTCTTTTCTTACTTTTCTTAAACACTTTTCTAAATACTTATTACTTCTAAAAACATACTACTTTAAACTTTTATTCAATCTTCTTTTCATACTTTACTTACACACTTTTCATAATACATAATACTCTAAATGCATACTACTTAAAACTGAAATTCAATCTTCTTTTCTTACTTTACTTCTTCACTTTTCTAAATACTTAATAATTCTCAGAGCATACTACTTAAAACTGAAATTCTATCTTCTTTTCTTACTTTACTTCTTCACTTTTCTAAATACTTATTACTTCTAAAATATATTTATAAAAATGAAATTCTATCTTCTTTTATTACTTTACTTTCACACTTTTCTAAATACTTAATACTTATAAAAGCATACTAATTAAAACTGAAATTCTATCTTCTTTTCTTACTTTACTTCTTCACTTTTCATAATACTTAATAATTCTCAAAGCATACTACTTAAAACTGAAATTCTATCTTCTTCTCTTACTTTACTTCCTCACTTTTCCAAATACTTATTACTTCTAAAAGCATACTACTTAAAACTGAAATTCAATCTTCTTTTCTTACTTTACTTCTTCACTTTTCTAAATACTTAATAATTCTCAGAGCGTACTACTTCAAACTGAAATTCAATCTTCTTTTCATACTTTACTTACACACTTTTCTAAAGTCTTATTACTTCTAAAAGCATACTAATTAAAACTGAAATTCTATCTTCTTTTCTTACTTTACTTCTTCACTTTTCCAAATACTTATTACTTCTAAAAGCATACTACTTAAAACTGAAATTCAATCTTCTTTTCTTACTTTACTTAAACACTTTTCATAATACAAAATACTCTAAAATCATACTACTTAAAACTGAAATTCAATCTTCTTTTCTTACTTTACTTCTTCACTTTTCCAAATAATTATTACTTCTCAAAGCATACTAATTAAAACTGAAATTCTATCTTCTTTTCTTACTTTACTTCTTCACTTTTCCAAATACTTATTACTTCTAAAAGAATACTACTTAAAACTAAAATTCAATCTATTTTCTTACTTTACTTCTTCACTTTTCATAATACTTAATAATTCTCAAAGCATACTACTTAAAACTGAAATTCTATCTATTTTCTTACTTTACTTCTTCACTTTTCATAATACTTAATAATTCTCAAAGCATACTACTTAAAACTGAATCTCTTTCTTCTTTTCTTACTTTTCTTAAACACTTTTCCAAATACTTATTACTTCTAAAAACATACTACTTAAAACTAAAATTCAATCTATTTTCTTACTTTACTTATTCACTTTTCTAAATACTTAATAATTCTCAAAGCATACTACTTAAAACTGAAATTCTATCTTCTTTTCTTACTTTACTTACACACTTTTCATAATACTTATTACTTCTAAGAGCATACTACTTAAAACTGAATCTCTTTCTTCTTTTCATACTTTACTTACAAACTTTTCTAAATAATTATTACTTCTAAAAGCATACTACTTAAAACTGAAATTCTATCTTCTTTTCTTACTTTACTTCTTCACTTTTCAAAAGTCTTATTACTTCTACTTAAAACTGAAATTCTATCTTCTTTTCTTACTTTACTTCCTCACTTTTCAAATACTTATTACTTCTCAAAGCATACTACTTAAAACTGAAATTCAATCTTCTTTTCTTACTTTACTTAAACATTTTAACAAATACTTATTACTTCTCAGAGCATACTACTTAAAACTTTTATTCTATCTTCTTTTCATACTTTACTTACACACTTTTCATAATAATTATTATTTCTAAAAGCATACCACTTAAAACTAAAATTCTATCTTCTTTTCTTACTTTACTTACAAACTTTTCTAAATAATTATTATTTCTCAATGCATACTACTTAAAACTGAATCTCTTTCTTCTTCTCTTACTTTTCTTAAACACTTTTCCAAATACTTATTACTTCTAAAAACATACTACTTAAAACTAAAATTCAATCTATTTTCTTACTTTACTTATTCACTTTTCTAAATACTTAATAATTCTCAAAGCATACTACTTAAAACTGAAATTCTATCTTCTTCTCTTACTTTACTTCCTCACTTTTCAAATACTTATTACTTCTCAAAGCATACTACTTAAAACTGAAATTCAATCTTCTTTTCTTACTTTACTTCTTCACTGTTTAAAAACTTATTACTTCTCAAAGCATACTACTTAAAACTGAAATTCTATCTTCTTTTCTTACTTTACTTACACACTTTTCATAATACTTATTACTTCTCAAAGAATACTACTTAAAACTGAAATTCTATCCTCTTTTCTTACTTTACTTCTTCACTTTTCAAATACTTATTACTTCTAAAAGCATACTACTTAAAACTGAAATTCTATCTTCTTTTTTTACTTTACTTCTTCACTGTTTAAAAACTTATTACTTCTAAAAGCATACTAATTAAAACTGATATTCTATCTTCTTTTCTTACTTTACTTAAACACTTTTCTAAATACTTAATAATTCTCAAAGCATTCTAATTAAAACTGAAATTCTATCTTCTTTTCTTACTTTAATTCTTCATTTTTTAAATACTTATTATTTATAAAATATATTTATAAAAATGAAATTCTATCTTCTTCTCTTACTTTACTTCCTCACTTTTCATAATACTTATTACTTCTAAAAGCATACCACTTAAAACTAAAATTCTATCTTCTTTTCTTACTTTACTTACAAACTTTTCTAAATAATTATTATTTCTCAATGCATACTACTTAAAACTGAATCTCTTTCTTCTTCTCTTACTTTTCTTAAACACTTTTCCAAATACTTATTACTTCTAAAAACATACTACTTAAAACTAAAATTCAATCTATTTTCTTACTTTACTTATTCACTTTTCTAAATACTTAATAATTCTAAAAGCATACTACTTTAAACTAAAATTCAATCTATTTTCGTACTTTACTTCTTCACTTTTCTAAATACTTAATAATTCTCAGAGCATACTAATTAAAACTGAAAGTCTATCTTCTTCTCTTACTTTACTTCCTCACTTTTCAAATACTTATTACTTCTCAAAGCATACTACTTAAAACTGAAATTCAATCTTCTTTTCTTACTTTACTTCTTCACTGTTTAAAAACTTATTACTTCTAAAAGCATACTACTTAAAACTGAAATTCAATCTTCTTTTCTTACTTTACTTACACACTTTTCATAATACTTATTACTTCTAAAAGCATACTACTTCAAACTGAAATTCAATCTTCTTTTCTTACTTTACTTACACACTTTTCATAATACATAATAATTCTCAAAGCATTCTAATTAAAACTGAAATTCTATCTTCTTTTCTTACTTTAATTCTTCATTTTTTAAATACTTATTACTTCTCAGAGCATACTACTTCAAACTGATATTCTATCTTCTTTTCTTACTTTACTTATTCACTTTTCTAAATACTTAATAATTCTAAAAGCATACTACTTTAAACTAAAATTCAATCTATTTTCTTACTTTACTTCTTTACTTTTCTAAATACTTAATAATTCTAAAAGCATACTAATTAAAATTGAAATTCAATCTTCTTTTCTTACTTTACTTACACACTTTTCATAATAATTATTACTTCTCAAAGCATACTACTTCAAACTGAAATTCTATCTTCTTCTCTTACTTTACTTCCTCACTTTTCAAATACTTATTACTTCTCAAAGCATACTACTTCAAACTGAAATTCTATCTTCTTTTCTTACTTTAATTCTTCATTGTTTGAAAACTTATTACTTCTAAAAGCATACTACTTCAAACTGAAATTCTATTTTCTTTTCTTACTTTAATTCTTCATTTTTTAAATACTTATTACTTATAAAATATATTTATAAAAATGAAATTCAATCTTCTTTTCTTACTTTACTTAAACATTTTAACAAATACTTATTATTTCTCTGAGCATACTACTTAAAACTTTTATTCTATCTTCTTTTCATACTTTACTTACACACTTTTCTTAATAATTATTATTTCTAAAAGCATACCACTTAAAACTAAAATTCTATCCTCTTTTCATACTTTACTTATACACTTTTCATAATACTTATTACTTCTCAAAGCATACTACTTAAAACTGAAATTCAATCTATTTTCTTACTTTACTTCTTCACTTTTCTAAATACTTATTATTTCTAAAAGCATACTACTTAAAACTGAAATTCTATCTTCTTTTCTTACTTTACTTCCTCACTTTTCAAATACTTATTATTTCTCAAAGCATACTACTTAAAACTGAAATTCAATCTTCTTTTCTTACTTTACTTAAACATTTTAACAAATACTTATTACTTCTCAGAGCATACTACTTAAAACTTTTATTCTATCTTCTTTTCATACTTTACTTACACACTTTTCATAATAATTATTATTTCTAAAAGCATACCACTTAAAACTAAAATTCTATCCTCTTTTCATACTTTAATTATACACTTTTCATAATAATTATTATTTCTCAATGCATACTACTTAAAACTAAAATTCAATCTATTTTCTTACTTTACTTCTTCACTTTTCTAAATACTTAATAATTCTAAAAGCATACTAATTAAAATTGAAATTCAATCTTCTTTTCATACTTTACTTCTTCACTTTTCTAAATACTTATTACTTCTAAAAGCATACTACTTCAAACTGAAATTCAATCTTCTTTTCGTACTTTACTTCTTCACTTTTCTAAATACTTAATAATTCTCAAAGCATACTACTTAAAACTGAAATTCTATCTTCTTCTCTTACTTTACTTCCTCACTTTTCAAATACTTATTACTTCTCAAAGCATACTACTTAAAACTGAAATTCAATCTTCTTTTCTTACTTTACTTCTTCACTGTTTAAAAACTTATTACTTCTCAGAGCATACTACTTCAAACTGATATTCTATCTTCTTTTCTTACTTTAATTCTTTACTTTTCTAAATACTTAATAATTCTAAAAGCATACTAATTAAAATTGAAATTCAATCTTCTTTTCTTACTTTACTTACACACTTTTCATAATAATTATTATTTCTAAAAGCATACCACTTAAAACTGAAATTCTATCTTCTTCTCTTACTTTACTTCCTCACTTTTCAAATACTTATTACTTCTCAAAGCATACTAATTAAAACTGAAATTCTATCTTCTTTTCTTACTTTAATTCTTCATTGTTTGAAAACTTATTACTTCTCAAAGCATACTACTTAAAACTGAAATTCTATCTTCTTTTCTTACTTTACTTCTTCACTTTTCAAATACTTATTACTTCTCAAAGCATACTAATTAAAACTGAAATTCTATCTTCTTTTCTTACTTTAATTCTTCATTGTTTGAAAACTTATTACTTCTCAAAGCATACTACTTAAAACTGAAATTCTATCTTCTTTTCTTACTTTACTTACACACTTTTCATAATACTTATTACTTCTAAAAGCATACTACTTCAAACTGAAATTCTATTTTCTTTTCTTACTTTAATTCTTCATTTTTTAAATACTTATTACTTATAAAATATATTTATAAAAATGAAATTCAATCTTCTTTTCTTACTTTACTTAAACATTTTAACAAATACTTATTATTTCTCTGAGCATACTACTTAAAACTTTTATTCTATCTTCTTTTCATACTTTACTTACACACTTTTCTTAATAATTATTATTTCTAAAAGCATACCACTTAAAACTAAAATTCTATCCTCTTTTCATACTTTACTTATACACTTTTCATAATACTTATTACTTCTCAAAGCATACTACTTAAAACTGAAATTCAATCTTCTTTTCTTACTTTACTTAAACATTTTAACAAATACTTATTACTTCTCAGAGCATACTACTTAAAACTTTTATTCTATCTTCTTTTCATACTTTACTTACACACTTTTCATAATAATAATTATTTCTAAAAGCATACCACTTAAAACTAAAATTCTATCTTCTTTTCTTACTTTACTTACAAACTTTTCTAAATAATTATTATTTCTCAAAGCATACTACTTAAAACTGAATCTCTTTCTTCTTTTCTTACTTTTCTTAAACACTTTTCCAAATACTTATTACTTCTAAAAACATACTACTTAAAACTAAAATTCAATCTATTTTCTTACTTTACTTATTCACTTTTCTAAATACTTAATAATTCTCAAAGCATACTACTTAAAACTGAAATTCTATCTTCTTCTCTTACTTTACTTCCTCACTTTTCAAATACTTATTACTTCTCAAAGCATACTACTTAAAACTGAAATTCAATCTTCTTTTCTTACTTTACTTCTTCACTGTTTAAAAACTTATTACTTCTCAAAGCATACTACTTAAAACTGAAATTCTATCTTCTTTTCTTACTTTACTTACACACTTTTCATAATACTTATTACTTCTAAAAGCATACCACTTAAAACTAAAATTCTATCCTCTTTTCATACTTTACTTATACACTTTTCATAATACTTATTGCTTCTCAAAGCATACTACTTAAAACTGAAATTCAATCTTCTTTTCTTACTTTACTTCTTCACTGTTTAAAAACTTATTACTTCTAAAAGCATACTAATTAAAACTGATATTCTATCTTCTTTTCTTACTTTACTTAAACACTTTTCTAAATACTTAATAATTCTCAAAGCATTCTAATTAAAACTGAAATTCTATCTTCTTTTCTTACTTTAATTCTTCATTTTTTAAATACTTATTACTTATAAAATATATTTATAAAAATGAAATTCAATCTTCTTTTCTTACTTTACTTACACACTTTTCATAATACTTATTACTTCTAAAAGCATACCACTTAAAACTGAAATTCAATCTTCTTTTCTTACTTTACTTCTTCACTGTTTAAAAACTTATTACTTCTAAAAGCATACTAATTAAAACTGATATTCTATCTTCTTTTCTTACTTTAATTCTTCATTTTTTAAATACTTATTACTTATAAAATATATTTATAAAAATGAAATTCTATCTTCTTTTCATACTTTACTTACACACTTTTCATAATACTTATTACTTCTAAAAGCATACTACTTAAAACTGAAATTCTATCTTCTTTTCTTACTTGACTTCTTCACTGTTTAAAAACTTATTACTTTTAAAAGCATACTAATTAAAACTGATATTCTATCTTCTTTTCTTACTTTACTTAAACACTTTTCTAAATACTTAATAATTCTCAAAGCATTCTAATTAAAACTGAAATTCTATCTTCTTTTCTTACTTTAATTCTTCATTTTTTAAATACTTATTACTTATAAAATATATTTATAAAAATGAAATTCAATCTTCTTTTCTTACTTTACTTACACACTTTTCATAATACTTATTACTTCTAAAAGCATACTACTTCAAACTGAAATTCAATCTTCTTTTCGTACTTTACTTCTTCACTTTTCTAAATACTTAATAATTCTCAAAGCATACTACTTAAAACTGAAATTCTATCTTCTTCTCTTACTTTACTTCCTCACTTTTCAAATACTTATTACTTCTCAAAGCATACTACTTAAAACTGAAATTCAATCTTCTTTTCTTACTTTACTTCTTCACTGTTTAAAAACTTATTACTTCTCAGAGCATACTACTTCAAACTGATATTCTATCTTCTTTTCTTACTTTACTTACACACTTTTCATAATACATAATACTCTAAAAGCATACTACTTCAAACTGAAATTCTATCTATTTTCTTACTTTACTTCTTTACTTTTCTAAATACTTAATAATTCTAAAAGCATACTAATTAAAACTGAAATTCTATCTTCTTTTCTTACTTTAATTCTTCATTTTTTAAATACTTATTACTTCTCAGAGCATACTACTTCAAACTGATATTCTATCTTCTTTTCTTACTTTACTTACACACTTTTCATAATACTTATTACTTCTAAAAACATACTACTTAAAACTAAAATTCAATCTATTTTCTTACTTTACTTCTTTACTTTTCTAAATACTTAATAATTCTAAAAGCATACTAATTAAAATTGAAATTCAATCTTCTTTTCTTACTTTACTTACACACTTTTCATAATAATTATTATTTCTAAAAGCATACCACTTAAAACTGATATTCTATCTTCTTCTCTTACTTTACTTCCTCACTTTTCAAATACTTATTACTTCTCAAAGCATACTAATTAAAACTGAAATTCTATCTTCTTTTCTTACTTTAATTCTTCATTGTTTGAAAACTTATTACTTCTCAAAGCATACTACTTAAAACTGAAATTCTATCTTCTTTTCTTACTTTACTTACAAACTTTTCTAAATAATTATTATTTCTCAATGCATACTACTTAAAACTGAATCTCTTTCTTCTTTTCTTACTTTTCTTAAACACTTTTCCAAATACTTATTACTTCTAAAAACATACTACTTAAAACTAAAATTCAATCTATTTTCTTACTTTACTTCTTCACTTTTCTAAATACTTAATAATTCTCAAAGCATACTACTTAAAACTGAAATTCTATCTTCTTTTCTTACTTTACTTCCTCACTTTTCAAATACTTATTACTTCTCAAAGCATACTACTTAAAACTGAAATTCAATCTTCTTTTCATACTTTACTTCCTCACTTTTCAAATACTTATTACTTCTAAAAGCATACTACTTAAAACTGAAATTCTATCTTCTTTTCTTACTTTACTTCTTCACTTTTCAAAAGTCTTATTACTTCTACTTAAAACTGAAATTCTATCTTCTTTTCTTACTTTACTTCCTCACTTTTCAAATACTTATTACTTCTCAAAGCATACTACTTAAAACTGAAATTCAATCTTCTTTTCATACTTTACTTCCTCACTTTTCAAATACTTATTACTTCTAAAAGCATACTACTTAAAACTGAAATTCTATCTTCTTTTCTTACTTTACTTCTTCACTTTTCAAAAGTCTTATTACTTCTACTTAAAACTGAAATTCTATCTTCTTTTCTTACTTTACTTCCTCACTTTTCAAATACTTATTACTTCTCAAAGCATACTACTTAAAACTGAAATTCAATCTTCTTTTCTTACTTTACTTAAACATTTTAACAAATACTTATTACTTCTCAGAGCATACTACTTAAAACTTTTATTCTATCTTCTTTTCATACTTTAATTACACACTTTTCATAATAATAATTATTTCTAAAAGCATACCACTTAAAACTAAAATTCAATCTATTTTCTTACTTTACTTCTTCACTTTTCTAAATACTTATTATTTCTAAAAGCATACTACTTAAAACTGAATCTCTTTCTTCTTTTCTTACTTTTCTTAAACACTTTTCCAAATACTTATTACTTCTAAAAACATACTACTTAAAACTAAAATTCAATCTATTTTCTTACTTTACTTATTCACTTTTCTAAATACTTAATAATTCTCAAAGCATACTACTTCAAACTGAAATTCTATCTTCTTTTCATACTTTACTTACACACTTTTCTTAATAATTATTATTTCTAAAAGCATACCACTTAAAACTAAAATTCTATCCTCTTTTCATACTTTACTTATACACTTTTCATAATACTTATTACTTCTCAAAGCATACTACTTAAAACTGAAATTCAATCTATTTTCTTACTTTACTTCTTCACTTTTCTAAATACTTATTATTTCTAAAAGCATACTACTTAAAACTGAAATTCTATCTTCTTTTCTTACTTTACTTCCTCACTTTTCAAATACTTATTATTTCTCAAAGCATACTACTTAAAACTGAAATTCAATCTTCTTTTCTTACTTTACTTAAACATTTTAACAAATACTTATTACTTCTCAGAGCATACTACTTAAAACTTTTATTCTATCTTCTTTTCATACTTTACTTACACACTTTTCATAATAATTATTATTTCTAAAAGCATACCACTTAAAACTAAAATTCTATCCTCTTTTCATACTTTAATTATACACTTTTCATAATAATTATTATTTCTCAATGCATACTACTTAAAACTAAAATTCAATCTATTTTCTTACTTTACTTACACACTTTTCAAATATTACTTTCTAAAAGCATACTAATTAAAATTGAAATTCAATCTTCTTTTCTTACTTTACTTCTTCATTTTTCTAAATACTTATTTCTAAAAGCATACTACTTAAAACTTAAATTCTATCTTCTTATCTTACTTTACTTACACACTTTTCTAAATACTTAATACTTATAAAAGCATACTACTTAAAACTGAAATTCAATCTATTTTCTTACTTTACTTCTACACTTTTCTAAATACTTAATAATTCTAAAAGCATACTACTTAAAACTAAAATTCTATCTATTTTCTTACTTTACTTCTACACTTTTCTAAATACTTAATAATCCTCAAAGCATACTACTTAAAACTAAAATTCTATCTTCTTATCTTACTTTACTTACACACTTTTCTAAATACTTAATACTTATAAAAGCATACTACTTAAAACTGAAATTCAATCTATTTTCTTACTTTACTTCTTCACTTTTCTAAATACTTAATATTTCTAAAAGCATACCACTTAAAACTAAAATTCTATCCTCTTTTCATACTTTAATTATACACTTTTCATAATAATTATTATTTCTCAATGCATACTACTTAAAACTAAAATTCAATCTATTTTCTTACTTTACTTACACACTTTTCAAATATTACTTTCTAAAAGCATACTAATTAAAATTGAAATTCAATCTTCTTTTCATACTTTACTTCTTCACTTTTCTAAATACTTATTACTTCTAAAAGCATACTACTTCAAACTGAAATTCAATCTTCTTTTCGTACTTTACTTCTTCACTTTTCTAAATACTTAATAATTCTCAAAGCATACTACTTAAAACTGAAATTCTATCTTCTTCTCTTACTTTACTTCCTCACTTTTCAAATACTTATTACTTCTCAAAGCATACTACTTAAAACTGAAATTCAATCTTCTTTTCTTACTTTACTTCTTCACTGTTTAAAAACTTATTACTTCTCAGAGCATACTACTTCAAACTGATATTCTATCTTCTTTTCTTACTTTACTTACACACTTTTCATAATACATAATACTCTAAAAGCATACTACTTCAAACTGAAATTCTATCTATTTTCTTACTTTACTTCTTTACTTTTCTAAATACTTAATAATTCTAAAAGCATACTAATTAAAACTGAAATTCTATCTTCTTTTCTTACTTTAATTCTTCATTTTTTAAATACTTATTACTTCTCAGAGCATACTACTTCAAACTGATATTCTATCTTCTTTTCTTACTTTACTTACACACTTTTCATAATACTTATTACTTCTAAAAACATACTACTTAAAACTAAAATTCAATCTATTTTCTTACTTTACTTCTTTACTTTTCTAAATACTTAATAATTCTAAAAGCATACTAATAAAATTGAAATTCAATCTTCTTTTCTTACTTTACTTACACACTTTTCATAATAATTATTATTTCTAAAAGCATACCACTTAAAACTGATATTCTATCTTCTTCTCTTACTTTACTTCCTCACTTTTCAAATACTTATTACTTCTCAAAGCATACTAATTAAAACTGAAATTCTATCTTCTTTTCTTACTTTAATTCTTCATTGTTTGAAAACTTATTACTTCTCAAAGCATACTACTTAAAACTGAAATTCTATCTTCTTTTCTTACTTTACTTACAAACTTTTCTAAATAATTATTATTTCTCAATGCATACTACTTAAAACTGAATCTCTTTCTTCTTTTCTTACTTTTCTTAAACACTTTTCCAAATACTTATTACTTCTAAAAACATACTACTTAAAACTAAAATTCAATCTATTTTCTTACTTTACTTATTCACTTTTCTAAATACTTAATAATTCTCAAAGCATACTACTTCAAACTGAAATTCTATCTTCTTCTCTTACTTTACTTCCTCACTTTTCTAAATACTTATTATTTCTAAAAGCATACTACTTAAAACTGAAATTCTATCTTCTTTTCTTACTTTACTTCCTCACTTTTCAAATACTTATTATTTCTCAAAGCATACTACTTAAAACTGAAATTCAATCTTCTTTTCTTACTTTACTTAAACATTTTAACAAATACTTATTACTTCTCAGAGCATACTAATTAAAACTGAAATTCTATCTTCTTTTCTTACTTTACTTCTTCACTTTTCAAATACTTATTACTTCTAAAAGCATACTACTTAAAACTGAAATTCTATCTTCTTTTCTTACTTTACTTCTTCACTGTTTAAAAACTTATTACTTCTAAAAGCATACTAATTAAAACTGATATTCTATCTTCTTTTCTTACTTTACTTAAACACTTTTCTAAATACTTAATAATTCTCAAAGCATTCTAATTAAAACTGAAATTCTATCTTCTTTTCTTACTTTAATTCTTCATTTTTTAAATACTTATTACTTCTCAGAGCATACTACTTCAAACTGATATTCTATCTTCTTTTCTTACTTTACTTACACACTTTTCATAATACTTATTACTTCTAAAAACATACTACTTAAAACAAAAATTCAATCTATTTTCTTACTTTACTTCTTCACTTTTCAAAAGTCTTATTACTTCTACTTAAAACTGAAATTCTATCTTCTTTTCTTACTTTACTTCCTCACTTTTCAAATACTTATTACTTCTCAAAGCATACTAATTAAAATTGAAATTCAATCTTCTTTTCTTACTTTACTTACACACTTTTCAAATACTTATTACTTCTCAGAGCATACTACTTAAAACTGAAATTCTATCTTCTTTTCTTACTTTACTTCCTCACTTTTCAAATACTTATTACTTCTCAAAGCATACTACTTCAAACTGAAATTCTATCTTCTTTTCTTACTTTAATTCTTCATTGTTTGAAAACTTATTACTTCTCAAAGCATACTACTTAAAACTTAAATTCTATCTTCTTTTCTTACTTTACTTCCTCACTTTTCAAATACTTATTACTTCTCAATGCATACTACTTAAAACTGAATCTCTTTCTTCTTTTCTTACTTTACTTACACACTTTTCTAAATACTTAATAATTCTCAAAGCATTCTAATTAAAACAGAAATTCTATCTTCTTTTCTTACTTTACTTACACACTTTTCATAATACTTATTACTTCTAAAAGCATACTACTTCAAACTGAAATTCTATCTTCTTTTCTTACTTTACTTACACACTTTTCATAATACATAATACTCTAAATGCATACTAAGTAAAACTGAAATTCAATCTTCTTTTCTTACTTTACTTAAACATTTTAACAAATACTTATTATTTCTCTGAGCATACTACTTAAAACTTTTATTCTATCTTCTTTTCATACTTTACTTACACACTTTTCTTAATAATTATTATTTCTAAAAGCATACCACTTAAAACTAAAATTCTATCCTCTTTTCATACTTTACTTATACACTTTTCATAATACTTATTACTTCTAAAAACATACTACTTAAAACTAAAATTCAATCTATTTTCTTACTTTACTTCTTTACTTTTCTAAATACTTAATAATTCTAAAAGCATACTAATTAAAATTGAAATTCTATCTTCTTTTCATACTTTACTTCTTCACTTTTCTAAATACTTATTACTTCTAAAAGCATACTACTTAAAACTGAAATTCTATCTTCTTTTCTTACTTTACTTCCTCACTTTTCAAATACTTATTATTTCTCAAAGCATACTACTTAAAACTGAAATTCAATCTTCTTTTCTTACTTTACTTAAACATTTTAACAAATACTTATTACTTCTCAGAGCATACTACTTAAAACTTTTATTCTATCTTCTTTTCATACTTTACTTACACACTTTTCATAATAATTATTATTTCTAAAAGCATACCACTTAAAACTAAAATTCTATCCTCTTTTCATACTTTAATTATACACTTTTCATAATACTTATTACTTCTAAAAACATACTACTTAAAACTAAAATTCAATCTATTTTCTTACTTTACTTCTTCACTTTTCTAAATACTTAATAATTCTAAAAGCATACTAATTAAAATTGAAATTCTATCTTCTTTTCAAACTTTACTTCTTCACTTTTCTAAATACTTATTACTTCTAAAAGCATACTACTTCAAACTGAAATTCAATCTTCTTTTCTTACTTTACTTCTTCACTTTTCAAATACTTATTTCTAATAGCATACTACTTAAAACTGAAATTCAATCTTATTTCTTACTTTACTTCTTCACTTTTCAAATACTTATTATTTCTAAAAGCATACCACTTAAAACTAAAATTCTATCATCTTTTCATAATTTACTTCCTCACTTTTCAAATACTTATTACTTCTCAGAGCATACTACTTAAAACTGAAATTCTATCTTCTTCTCTTACTTTACTTCCTCACTTTTCAAATACTTATTACTTCTCAAAGCATACTACTTCAAACTGAAATTCTATCTTCTTTTTTACTTTACTTCTTCATTTTTTAAATACTTATTACTTATAAAATATATTTATAAAAATGAAATTCTATCTTCTTTTCATACTTTACTTACACACTTTTCATAATACTTATTACTTCTAAAAGCATACTACTTAAAACTGAAATTCTATCTTCTTTTCTTACTTTACTTACACACTTTTCATAATAATTATTATTTCTCAATGCATACTACTTAAAACTGAATCTCTTTCTTCTTTTCTTACTTTTCTTAAACACTTTTCCAAATACTTATTACTTCTAAAAACATACTACTTAAAACTAAAATTCAATCTATTTTCTTACTTTACTTATTCACTTTTCTAAATACTTAATAATTCTAAAAGCATACTACTTTAAACTAAAATTCAATCTATTTTCGTACTTTACTTCTTCACTTTTCTAAATACTTAATAATTCTCAAAGCATACTACTTAAAACTGAAATTCTATCTTCTTCTCTTACTTTACTTCCTCACTTTTCAAATACTTATTACTTCTCAAAGCATACTACTTAAAACTGAAATTCAATCTTCTTTTCTTACTTTACTTCTTCACTGTTTAAAAACTTATTACTTCTCAGAGCATACTACTTCAAACTGATATTCTATCTTCTTTTCTTACTTTACTTACACACTTTTCATAATACATAATACTCTAAAAGCATACTACTTAAAACTGAAATTCTATCTATTTTCTTACTTTACTTCTTTACTTTTCTAAATACTTAATAATTCTAAAAGCATACTAATTAAAATTGAAATTCTATCTTCTTTTCATACTTTACTTACACACTTTTCATAATAATTATTATTTCTAAAAGCATACCACTTAAATCTAAAATTCTATCATCTTTTCATACTTTACTTCCTCACTTTTCAAATACTTATTACTTCTAAAAGCATACTACTTAAAACTGAAATTCAATCTTCTTTTCTTACTTTACTTCTTCACTTTTCTAAATACTTAATAATTCTCAAAGCATACTAAGTAAAACTGAAATTCAATCTTCTTTTCTTACTTTACTTCCTCACTTTTCAAATACTTATTACTTCTCAAAGCATACTACTTCAAACTGAAATTCAATCTTCTTTTCTTACTTTACTTCTTCACTGTTTAAAAACTTATTACTTCTAAAAGCATACTACTTAAAACTGAAATTCTATCTTCTTTTCTTACTTTACTTACACACTTTTCATAATACTTATTACTTCTAATAGCATACTACTTAAAACTGAAATTCAATCTTCTTTTCTTACTTTACTTCTTCACTTTTCTAAATACTTATTACTTCTCAGAGCATACTAAGTAAAACTGAAATTCAATCTTCTTTTCTTACTTTACTTCCTCACTTTTCAAATACTTATTACTTCTCAAAGCATACTACTTAAAACTGAAATTCTATCTTCTTTTCTTACTTTACTTAAACACTTTTCCAAATTCTTATTATTACTAAAAGCATAAAACTTAAAACTGAAATTCTATCTTCTTTTCATACTTTACTTCCTCACTTTTCAAATACTTATTACTTCTCAAAGCATACTACTTCAAACTGAAATTCTATCTTCTTTTCTTACTTTACTTAAACACTTTTCCAAATTCTTATTATTACTAAAAGCATAAAACTTAAAACTGAAATTCTATCTTCTTTTTTTTACTTTACTTCTTCACTTTTCCAAATACTTATTACTTCTCAAAGCATACTACTTAAAACTGAAATTCTATCTTCTTTTCATACTTTACTTACACACTTTTCTAAATACTTATTACTTCTAAAAGCATACTACTTCAAACTGAAATTCAATCTTCTTTTCTTACTTTACTTCTTCACTGTTTAAAATACTTATTACTTCTCAAAGCATACTACTTAAAACTGAAATTCTATCTTCTTTTCATACTTTACTTACACACTTTTCTAAATACTTATTACTTCTAAAAGCATACTACTTCAAACTGAAATTCAATCTTCTTTTCTTACTTTACTTAAACACTTTTCAAATACTTATTACTTCTCAGAGCATACTACTTCAAACTGAAATTCTATCTTCTTTTCATACTTTACTTACACACTTTTCATAATACATAATACTCTAAAAGCATACTACTTAAAACTGAAATTCAATCTTCTTTTCTTACTTTAATTCTTCATTTTTTAAATATTTATTACTTCTAAAAGCATACCACTTAAAACTAAAATTCTATCTTCTTTTCATACTTTACTTACACACTTTTCATAATACATAATACTCTAAAAGCATACTACTTAAAAACGAAATTCAATCTTCTTTTCTTACTTTACTTCTTCACTTTTAAAAATACTTATTACTTTTAAAAGCATACTACTTAAAACTGAAATTCTATCTTCTTTTCTTACTTTACTTCTTCACTGTTTAAAAACTTATTACTTCTAAAAGCATACTAATTAAAACTGATATTCTATCTTCTTTTCTTACTTTACTTAAACACTTTTCTAAATACTTAATAATTCTCAAAGCATTCTAATTAAAACTGAAATTCTATCTTCTTCTCTTACTTTACTTCCTCACTTTTCAAATACTTATTACTTCTCAAAGCATACTACTTAAAACTGAAATTCAATCTTCTTTTCTTACTTTACTTCTTCACTGTTTAAAAACTTATTACTTCTCAGAGCATACTACTTCAAACTGATATTCTATCTTCTTTTCTTACTTTACTTACACACTTTTCATAATACTTATTACTTCTAAAAACATACTACTTAAAACTAAAATTCAATCTATTTTCTTACTTTACTTCTTTACTTTTCTAAATACTTAATAATTCTAAAAGCATACTAATTAAAATTGAAATTCAATCTTCTTTTCTTACTTTACTTACACACTTTTCATAATAATTATTATTTCTAAAAGCATACCACTTAAAACTGAAATTCTATCTTCTTCTCTTACTTTACTTCTTCATTTTTCAAAATACTTATTACTTCTCAAAGCATACTACTTCAAACTGAAATTCTATCTTCTTTTCTTACTTTACTTACACACTTTTCATAATACTTATTACTTCTAAAAGCATACTACTTCAAACTGAAATTCTATCTTCTTTTCTTACTTTACTTACACACTTTTCATAATACTTATTACTTCTAAAAGCATACTACTTCAAACTGAAATTCTATCTTCTTTTCTTACTTTACTTACACACTTTTCATAATACATAATACTCTAAATGCATACTAAGTAAAACTGAAATTCAATCTTCTTTTCTTACTTTACTTAAACATTTTAACAAATACTTATTACTTCTCAAAGCATACTACTTCAAACTGAAATTCAATCTTCTTTTCTTACTTTACTTCTTCACTGTTTAAAAACTTATTACTTCTAAAAGCATACTACTTAAAACTGAAATTCTATCTTCTTTTCATACTTTAATTATACACTTTTCATAATACTTATTACTTCTAAAAACATACTACTTAAAACTAAAATTCAATCTATTTTCTTACTTTACTTCTTCACTTTTCTAAATACTTAATAATTCTAAAAGCATACTAATTAAAATTGAAATTCTATCTTCTTTTCATACTTTACTTCTTCACTTTTCTAAATACTTATTACTTCTCAAAGCATACTACTTAAAACTGAAATTCAATCTTCTTTTCTTACTTTACTTCCTCACTTTTCAAATACTTATTATTTCTCAAAGCATACTACTTAAAACTGAAATTCAATCTTCTTTTCTTACTTTACTTAAACATTTTAACAAATACTTATTACTTCTCAGAGCATACTAATTAAAACTGAAATTCTATCTTCTTTTCTTACTTTACTTCTTCACTTTTCAAATACTTATTACTTCTAAAAGCATACTACTTAAAACTGAAATTCTATCTTCTTTTCTTACTTTACTTCTTCACTGTTTAAAAACTTATTACTTCTAAAAGCATACTAATTAAAACTGATATTCTATCTTCTTTTCTTACTTTACTTAAACACTTTTCTAAATACTTATTACTTATAAAATATATTTATAAAAATGAAATTCTATCTTCTTTTCATACTTTACTTACACACTTTTCATAATACTTATTACTTCTCAGAGCATACTACTTAAAACTGAAATTCTATCTTCTTCTCTTACTTTACTTCCTCACTTTTCAAATACTTATTACTTCTCAAAGCATACTACTTCAAACTGAAATTCTATCTTCTTTTTTACTTTACTTCTTCATTTTTTAAATACTTATTACTTATAAAATATATTTATAAAAATGAAATTCTATCTTCTTTTCATACTTTACTTACACACTTTTCATAATACTTATTACTTCTAAAAGCATACTACTTAAAACTGAAATTCTATCTTCTTTTCTTACTTTACTTACACACTTTTCATAATAATTATTATTTCTCAATGCATACTACTTAAAACTGAATCTCTTTCTTCTTTTCTTACTTTTCTTAAACACTTTTCCAAATACTTATTACTTCTAAAAACATACTACTTAAAACTAAAATTCAATCTATTTTCTTACTTTACTTATTCACTTTTCTAAATACTTAATAATTCTAAAAGCATACTACTTTAAACTAAAATTCAATCTATTTTCGTACTTTACTTCTTCACTTTTCTAAATACTTAATAATTCTCAAAGCATACTACTTAAAACTGAAATTCTATCTTCTTCTCTTACTTTACTTCCTCACTTTTCAAATACTTATTACTTCTCAAAGCATACTACTTAAAACTGAAATTCAATCTTCTTTTCTTACTTTACTTCTTCACTGTTTAAAAACTTATTACTTCTCAGAGCATACTACTTCAAACTGATATTCTATCTTCTTTTCTTACTTTACTTACACACTTTTCATAATACATAATACTCTAAAAGCATACTACTTAAAACTGAAATTCTATCTTCTTTTTTTACTTTACTTCTTCACTTTTCTAAATACTTAAAACTTCTCAAAGCATACTACTTCAAACTGAAATTCAATCTTCTTTTCTTACTTTACTTCTTCACTGTTTAAAAACTTATTACTTCTCAAAGCATATTCCTTAAAACTAAAATTCTATCTTCTTTTCTTACTTTACTTCTTCACTTTTCTAAATACTTAATAATTCTCAAAGCATACTACTTAAAACTGAAATTCTATCTTCTTTTCTTACTTTACTTACACACTTTTCATAATACTTATTACTTCTAATAGCATACTACTTAAAACTGAAATTCAATCTTCTTTTCTTACTTTACTTCTTCACTGTTTAAAAACTTATTACTTCTAAAAGCATACTACTTAAAACTGAAATTCTATCTTCTTTTCATACTTTACTTACACACTTTTCATAATACATAATACTCTAAAAGCATACTACTTAAAACTGAAATTCAATCTTCTTTTCTTACTTTACTTCTTCACTTTTCTAAATACTTATTACTTCTCAGAGCATACTAAGTAAAACTGAAATTCTATCTTCTTTTCATACTTTACTTCTTCACTTTTCTAAATACTTAATAATTCTCAAAGCATACTACTTCAAACTGAAATTCTATCTTCTTTTCTTACTTTACTTCCTCACTTTTCAAATACTTATTACTTCTCAAAGCATACTACTTCAAACTGAAATTCAATCTTCTTTTCTTACTTTACTTCTTCACTGTTTAAAAACTTATTACTTCTAAAAGCATACTACTTAAAACTGAAATTCTATCTTCTTTTCTTACTTTACTTACACACTTTTCATAATACTTATTACTTCTAAAAGCATACTACTTAAAACTGAAATTCAATCTTCTTTTCTTACTTTACTTCTTCACTTTTCTAAATACTTATTACTTCTCAGAGCATACTAAGTAAAACTGAAATTCAATCTTCTTTTCTTACTTTACTTCCTCACTTTTCAAATTCTTATTACTTCTCAAAGCATACTACTTAAAACTGAAATTCTATCTTCTTTTCTTACTTTACTTAAACACTTTTCCAAATTCTTATTATTACTAAAAGCATAAAACTTAAAACTGAAATTCTATCTTCTTTTCATACTTTACTTACACACTTTTCATAATAATTATTATTTCTAAAAGCATACCACTTAAAACTAAAATTCTATCATCTTTTCATACTTTACTTCCTCACTTTTCAAATAATTATTACTTCTCAAATCATACTCCTTAAAACTGAAATTCTATCTTCTTCTCTTACTTTAATTCTTCATTTTTCAAATACTTATTACTTCTCAAAGCATACTACTTCAAACTGAAATTCAATCTTCTTTTCTTACTTTACTTCTTCACTGTTTAAAATACTTATTACTTCTCAAAGCATACTACTTAAAACTGAAATTCTATCTTCTTTTCTTACTTTACTTCCTCACTTTTCAAATACTTATTACTTCTCAGAGCATACTACTTCAAACTGAAATTCTATCTTCTTTTCATACTTTACTTACACACTTTTCATAATACATAATACTCTAAAAGCATACTACTTAAAACTGAAATTCTATCTTCTTTTCTTACTTTAATTCTTCATTTTTTAAATATTTATTACTTCTAAAAGCATACCACTTAAAACTAAAATTCTATCTTCTTTTCATACTTTACTTACACACTTTTCAAATACTTATTACTTCTCAAAGCATACTACTTAAAAATGAAATTCAATCTTCTTTTCTTACTTTACTTCTTCACTTTTAAAAATACTTATTACTTTTAAAAGCATACTACTTAAAACTGAAATTCTATCTTCTTTTCTTACTTTACTTCTTCACTGTTTAAAAACTTATTACTTCTAAAAGCATACTAATTAAAACTGATATTCTATCTTCTTTTCTTACTTTACTTAAACATTTTAACAAATACTTATTACTTCTCAGAGCATACTACTTAAAACTTTTATTCTATCTTCTTTTCATACTTTACTTACACACTTTTCTTAATAATTATTATTTCTAAAAGCATACCACTTAAAACTAAAATTCTATCCTCTTTTCATACTTTACTTATACACTTTTCATAATACTTATTACTTCTCAAAGCATACTACTTAAAACTGAAATTCAATCTATTTTCTTACTTTACTTCTTCACTTTTCTAAATACTTATTATTTCTAAAAGCATACTACTTAAAACTGAAATTCTATCTTCTTTTCTTACTTTACTTCCTCACTTTTCAAATACTTATTACTTCTCAAAGCATACTACTTCAAACTGAAATTCTATCTTCTTTTCTTACTTTACTTAAACACTTTTCCAAATTCTTATTATTACTAAAAGCATACTACTTAAAACTGAAATTCTATCTTCTTTTCATACTTTACTTCTTCACTTTTCTAAATACTTAATAATTCTCAAAGCATACTACTTCAAACTGAAATTCTATCTTCTTTTCTTACTTTACTTCCTCACTTTTCAAATACTTATTACTTCTCAAAGCATACTACTTCAAACTGAAATTCAATCTTCTTTTCTTACTTTACTTCTTCACTGTTTAAAAACTTATTACTTCTAAAAGCATACTACTTAAAACTGAAATTCTATCTTCTTTTCATACTTTACTTACACACTTTTCATAATACATAATACTCTAAAAGCATACTACTTAAAACTGAAATTCAATCTTCTTTTCTTACTTTACTTCTTCACTTTTCTAAATACTTATTACTTCTCAGAGCATACTAAGTAAAACTGAAATTCAATCTTCTTTTCTTACTTTACTTCCTCACTTTTCAAATACTTATTACTTCTCAAAGCATACTACTTAAAACTGAAATTCTATCTTCTTTTCTTACTTTACTTAAACACTTTTCCAAATTCTTATTATTACTAAAAGCATAAAACTTAAAACTGAAATTCTATCTTCTTTTCATACTTTACTTACACACTTTTCATAATAATTATTATTTCTAAAAGCATACCACTTAAAACTAAAATTCTATCATCTTTTCATACTTTACTTCCTCACTTTTCAAATAATTATTACTTCTCAAATCATACTCCTTAAAACTGAAATTCTATCTTCTTCTCTTACTTTAATTCTTCATTTTTCAAATACTTATTACTTCTCAAAGCATACTACTTCAAACTGAAATTCAATCTTCTTTTCTTACTTTACTTCTTTACTTTTCTAAATACTTAATAATTCTAAAAGCATACTAATTAAAACTGAAATTCTATCTTCTTTTCTTACTTTACTTCCTCACTTTTCAAATACTTATTACTTCTCAGAGCATACTACTTCAAACTGAAATTCTATCTTCTTTTCATACTTTACTTACACACTTTTCATAATACATAATACTCTAAAAGCATACTACTTAAAACTGAAATTCTATCTTCTTTTCTTACTTTAATTCTTCATTTTTTAAATATTTATTACTTCTAAAAGCATACCACTTAAAACTAAAATTCTATCTTCTTTTCATACTTTACTTACACACTTTTCATAATACATAATACTCTAAAAGCATACTACTTAAAAATGAAATTCAATCTTCTTTTCTTACTTTACTTCTTCACTTTTAAAAATACTTATTACTTTTAAAAGCATACTACTTAAAACTGAAATTCTATCTTCTTTTCTTACTTTACTTCTTCACTGTTTAAAAACTTATTACTTCTAAAAGCATACTAATTAAAACTGATATTCTATCTTCTTTTCTTACTTTACTTAAACATTTTAACAAATACTTATTACTTCTCAGAGCATACTACTTAAAACTTTTATTCTATCTTCTTTTCATACTTTACTTACACACTTTTCATAATAATTATTATTTCTAAAAGCATACCACTTAAAACTAAAATTCTATCCTCTTTTCATACTTTAATTATACACTTTTCATAATACTTATTACTTCTAAAAACATACTACTTAAAACTAAAATTCAATCTATTTTCTTACTTTACTTCTTCACTTTTCTAAATACTTAATAATTCTAAAAGCATACTAATTAAAATTGAAATTCTATCTTCTTTTCATACTTTACTTCCTCACTTTTCAAATACTTATTACTTCTCAAAGCATACTACTTAAAAATGAAATTCAATCTTCTTTTCTTACTTTACTTCTTCACTTTTAAAAATACTTATTACTTTTAAAAGCATACTACTTAAAACTGAAATTCTATCTTCTTTTCTTACTTTACTTCTTCACTGTTTAAAAACTTATTACTTCTAAAAGCATACTAATTAAAACTGATATTCTATCTTCTTTTCTTACTTTACTTAAACACTTTTCTAAATACTTAATAATTCTCAAAGCATTCTAATTAAAACTGAAATTCTATCTTTTTTTCTTACTTTAATTCTTCATTTTTTAAATACTTATTACTTCTCAGAGCATACTACTTCAAACTGATATTCTATCTTCTTTTCTTACTTTACTTACACACTTTTCATAATACTTATTACTTCTAAAAGCATACTACTTCAAACTGAAATTCTATCTTCTTTTCTTACTTTACTTACACACTTTTCATAATACATAATACTCTAAATGCATACTAAGTAAAACTGAAATTCAATCTTCTTTTCTTACTTTACTTAAACATTTTAACAAATACTTATTATTTCTCTGAGCATACTACTTAAAACTTTTATTCTATCTTCTTTTCATACTTACTTACACACTTTTCTTAATAATTTTTATTTCTAAAAGCATACCACTTAAAACTAAAATTCTATCCTCTTTTCATACTTTACTTATACACTTTTCATAATACTTATTACTTCTAAAAACATACTACTTAAAACTAAAATTCAATCTATTTTCTTACTTTACTTCTTCACTTTTCTAAATACTTATTATTTCTAAAAGCATACTACTTAAAACTGAAATTCTATCTTCTTTTCTTACTTTACTTCCTCACTTTTCAAATACTTATTATTTCTCAAAGCATACTACTTAAAACTGAAATTCAATCTTCTTTTCTTACTTTACTTAAACATTTTAACAAATACTTATTACTTCTCAGAGCATACTACTTAAAACTTTTATTCTATCTTCTTTTCATACTTTAATTATACACTTTTCATAATAATTATTATTTCTAAAAGCATACCACTTAAAACTAAAATTCTATCCTCTTTTCATACTTTAATTATACACTTTTCATAATACTTATTACTTCTAAAAACATACTACTTAAAACTAAAATTCAATCTATTTTCTTACTTTACTTCTTCACTTTTCTAAATACTTAATAATTCTAAAAGCATACTAATTAAAATTGAAATTCTATCTTCTTTTCATACTTTACTTCTTCACTTTTCTAAATACTTATTACTTCTAAAAGCATACTACTTCAAACTGAAATTCAATCTTCTTTTCTTACTTTACTTCTTCACTTTTCAAATACTTATTTCTAATAGCATACTACTTAAAACTGAAATTCAATCTTATTTCTTACTTTACTTCTTCACTTTTCAAATACTTATTATTTCTAAAAGCATACCACTTAAAACTAAAATTCTATCATCTTTTCATAATTTACTTCCTCACTTTTCAAATACTTATTACTTCTCAGAGCATACTACTTAAAACTGAAATTCTATCTTCTTCTCTTACTTTACTTCCTCACTTTTCAAATACTTATTACTTCTCAAAGCATACTACTTCAAACTGAAATTCTATCTTCTTTTTTACTTTACTTCTTCATTTTTTAAATACTTATTACTTATAAAATATATTTATAAAAATGAAATTCTATCTTCTTTTCATACTTTACTTACACACTTTTCCTAATACTTATTACTTCTAAAAGCATACTACTTAAAACTGAAATTCTATTTTCTTTTCTTACTTTACTTCCTCACTTTTCAAATACTTATTACTTCTCAAAGCATACTACTTCAAACTGAAATTCAATCTTCTTTTCTTACTTTACTTCCTCACTTTTCAAATACTTATTACTTCTCAGAGCATACTACTTCAAACTGAAATTCTATCTTCTTTTCATACTTTACTTACACACTTTTCATAATACATAATACTCTAAAAGCATACTACTTAAAACTAAAATTCAATCTTCTTTTCTTACTTTACTTCCTCACTTTTCTAAATACTTATTACTTCTCAGAGCATACTAAGTAAAACTAAAATTCAATCTTCTTTTCTTACTTTACTTCCTCACTTTTCAAATACTTATTACTTCTCAAAGCATACTACTTCAAACTGAAATTCTATCTTCTTTTCTTACTTTACTTAAACACTTTTCCAAATTCTTATTACTTCTCAAAGCATACTCCTTAAAACTGAAATTCTATCTTCTTTTCATACTTTACTTACACACTTTTCATAATAATTATTATTTCTAAAAGCATACCACTTAAAACTAAAATTCTATCATCTTTTCATACTTTACTTCCTCACTTTTCAAATAATTATTACTTCTCAAATCATACTCCTTAAAACTGAAATTCTATCTTCTTTTCTTACTTTAATTCTTCATTTTTCAAATACTTATTACTTCTCAAAGCATACTACTTCAAACTGAAATTCAATCTTCTTTTCTTACTTTACTTCTTCACTGTTTAAAATACTTATTACTTCTCAAAGCATACTACTTCAAACTGAAATTCAATCTTCTTTTCTTACTTTACTTCCTCACTTTTCAAATACTTATTACTTCTCAGAGCATACTACTTCAAACTGAAATTCTATCTTCTTTTCATACTTTACTTACACACTTTTCATAATACATAATACTCTAAAAGCATACTACTTAAAACTGAAATTCTATCTTCTTTTCTTACTTTAATTCTTCATTTTTTAAATATTTATTACTTCTAAAAGCATACCACTTAAAACTAAAATTCTATCTTCTTTTCTTACTTAAATTCTATCTTCTTTTCTTACTTTACTTCTTCACTTTTCCAAATACTTATTACTTCTAAAAGCATACTACTTAAAATTGAAATTCCTTCTTCTTTTCATACTTTACTTACACACTTTTCTTAATAATTATTATTTCTAAAAGCATACTAATTAAAACTGATATTCTATCTTCTTTTCTTACTTTACTTAAACACTTTTCCAAATACTTATTACTTCTAAAAGCATACTACTTAAAACTAAAATTCTATCTTCTTTTCTTACTTTACTTACACACTTTTCATAATACTTATTACTTCTAAAAGCATACTATTTAAATCTGAAATCCAATCTTCTTTTCTTACTTTACTTCTTCATTTTTAAAAATACTTAATAATTCTCAAAGCATAAAACTTAAAACTGAAATTCTATCTTCTTTTCTTACTTTACTTCTTCACTTTTCTAAATACTTATTACTTCTAAAATACTCAAACTGATATTCTATCTTCTTTTCATACTTTAATTCTTCATTTTTTAAATACTTATTTCTAAAAGCATACTACTTAAAACTGAAATTCTATCTTCTTTTCATACTTTACTTCTTCACTTTTCTAAATACTTAATAATTCTCAAAGCATACTAAATTAAAACTGAAATTCTATCTTCTTTTCTTACTTTACTTAAACACTTTTCCAAATACTTATTACTTCTAAAAGCATACTACTTAAAACTGAAATTCCATCTTCTTTTCATACTTTACTTCTTCACTTTTCTAAATACTTATTACTTCTAAAAGCATAATATTTAAATCTGAAATCCAATCTTCTTTTCTTACTTTACTTCTTCACTTTTCTAAATACTTATTACTTCTAAAAGAATACTACTTAAAACTGAAATTCAATCTTCTTTTCTTACTTTACTTAAACACTTTTCCAAATACTTATTTTCTAAAATCATAAAACTTAAAACTGAAATTCTATCTTCTTTTCTTACTTTACTTCTTCAATTTTCCAAATACTTATTACTTCTAAAAGCATAAAACTTAAAACTGAAATTCTATCTTCTTATCTTACTTTACTTAAACACTTTTCCAAATACTTATTACTTCTAAAAGCATACTACTTAAAACTAAAATTCAATCTTCTTTTCTTACTTTACTTACACACTTTTCATAATACTTATTACTTCTAAAAGCATACTATTTAAATCTGAAATTCTATCTTCTTTTCTTACTTTAATAATTCATTTTTAAAAATACTTAATAATTCTCAAAGCAAAAAACTTAAAACTGAAATTCTGTCTTCTTTTCTTACTTTACTTCTTCACTTTTCTAAATACTTATTACTTCTAAAAGCTCACTACTTCAAACTGAAATTCTATCTTCTTTTCTTACTTTAATAATTCATTTTTAAAAATACTTAATAATTCTCAAAGCATAAAACTTAAAACTGAAATTCTATCTTCTTTTCTTACTTTACTTAAACACTTTTCCAAATACTTATTACTTCTAAAAGCATACTACTTTAAACTTTTATTCAATCTTCTTTTCTTACTTTACTTCTTCACTGTTCTAAAAACTTATTACTTCTAAAAGCATACTAATAAAAACTGAAATTCTATCTTCTTTTCATACTTTACTTACACACTTTTCATAATAATTATTATTTCTAAAAGCATACTAAATTAAAACTGAAATTCTATCTTCTTTTCTTACTTTACTTCTTCACTTTTCTAAATACTTATTACTTCTAAAAGCATACTACTTCAAACTGATATTCTATCTTCTTTTCTTACTTTACTTCTTCACTTTTCCAAATAGATATTACTTCTCAAATCATACTACTTAAAACTGAAATTTTATCTTCTTCTCTTACTTTACTTCTTCATTTTTCTAAATACTTATTTCTAAAAGCATACTACTTAAAACTGATATTCAATCTATTTTCTTACTTTACTTACACACTTTTCAAATATTACTTTCTAAAAGCATACTATCTAAAACTAAAATTCAATCTTCTTTTCTTACTTTACTTCTTCACTGTTTAAAAACTTATTACTTCTAAAAGCATACTACTTAAAACTGAAATTCTATCTTTTTTTCTTACTTTACTTCCTCACTTTTCAAATACTTATTACTTCTCAAAGCATACTACTTCAAACTGAAATTCAATCTTCTTTTCTTACTTTACTTCTTCACTGTTTAAAAACTTATTACTTCTAAAAGCATACTACTTAAAACAGAAATTCTATCTTTTTTTCTTACTTTACTTACACACTTTTCATAATACTTATTACTTCTAAAAGCATACTACTTAAAACTGAAATTCTATCTTCTTTTCTTACTTTACTTACACACTTTTCATAATACATAATACTCTAAATGCATACTACTTAAAACTAAAATTCAATCTTCTTTTCTTACTTTACTTCCTCACTTTTCTTAATACTTATTACTTCTCAAAGCATACTACTTAAAACTGAAATTCTATCCTCTTTTCATACTTTACTTACACACTTTTCATAATACATAATACTCTAAAAGCATACTACTTAAAAATGAAATTCTATCTTCTTTTCATACTTTACTTACATACTTTTCCAAATAATTATTACTTCTCAAATCATACTCCTTAAAACTGAAATTCTATCTTCTTTTCATACTTTACTTACATACTTTTCCAAATAATTATTACTTCTCAAATCATACTCATTAAAACTGAAATTCTATCTTCTTTTCATACTTTACTTACGCACTTTTCTTAATACATATTACTTCTCAAAGCATACTAATTAAAACTGATATTCTATCTTCTTTTCTTACTTTACTTAAACACTTTTCCAAATAATTATTACTTCTAAAAGCATACTACTTAAAACTAAAATTCTATCCTCTTTTCATACTTTACTTATACACTTTTCATAATACTTATTACTTCTAAAAACATACTACTTAAAACTAAAATTCAATCTATTTTCTTACTTTACTTCTTCACTTTTCTAAATACTTATTATTTCTAAAAGCATACTACTTAAAACTGAAATTCCATCTTCTTTTCTTACTTTAATAATTCATTTTTAAAAATACTTAATAATTCTCAAAGCATAAAACTTAAAACTGAAATTCTATCTTCTTTTCTTACTTTACTTAAACACTTTTCCAAATACTTATTACTTCTAAAAGCATACTACTTTAAACTTTTATTCAATCTTCTTTTCTTACTTTACTTCTTCACTGTTCTAAAAACTTATTACTTCTAAAAGCATACTAATAAAAACTGAAATTCTATCTTCTTTTCATACTTTACTTACACACTTTTCATAATAATTATTATTTCTAAAAGCATACTAAATTAAAACTGAAATTCTATCTTCTTTTCTTACTTTACTTCTTCACTTTTCTAAATACTTATTACTTCTAAAAGCATACTACTTCAAACTGATATTCTATCTTCTTTTCTTACTTTACTTCTTCACTTTTCCAAATAGATATTACTTCTCAAATCATACTACTTAAAACTGAAATTTTATCTTCTTCTCTTACTTTACTTCTTCATTTTTCTAAATACTTATTTCTAAAAGCATACTACTTAAAACTGATATTCAATCTATTTTCTTACTTTACTTACACACTTTTCAAATATTACTTTCTAAAAGCATACTATCTAAAACTAAAATTCAATCTTCTTTTCTTACTTTACTTCTTCACTGTTTAAAAACTTATTACTTCTAAAAGCATACTACTTAAAACTGAAATTCTATCTTTTTTTCTTACTTTACTTCCTCACTTTTCAAATACTTATTACTTCTCAAAGCATACTACTTCAAACTGAAATTCAATCTTCTTTTCTTACTTTACTTCTTCACTGTTTAAAAACTTATTACTTCTAAAAACATACTACTTAAAACTAAAATTCAATCTATTTTTCTTACTTTACTTACACACTTTTCATAATACTTATTACTTCTAAAAGCATACTACTTAAAACTGAAATTCTATCTTCTTTTCTTACTTTACTTACACACTTTTCATAATACATAATACTCTAAATGCATACTACTTAAAACTAAAATTCAATCTTCTTTTCTTACTTTACTTCCTCACTTTTCTTAATACTTATTACTTCTCAAAGCATACTACTTAAAACTGAAATTCTATCCTCTTTTCATACTTTACTTACACACTTTTCATAATACATAATACTCTAAAAGCATACTACTTAAAAATGAAATTCTATCTTCTTTTCATACTTTACTTACATACTTTTCCAAATAATTATTACTTCTCAAATCATACTCCTTAAAACTGAAATTCTATCTTCTTTTCATACTTTACTTACATACTTTTCCAAATAATTATTACTTCTCAAATCATACTCATTAAAACTGAAATTCTATCTTCTTTTCATACTTTACTTACGCACTTTTCTTAATACATAATACTTCTCAAAGCATACTAATTAAAACTGATATTCTATCTTCTTTTCTTACTTTACTTAAACACTTTTCCAAATAATTATTACTTCTAAAAGCATACTACTTAAAACTGAAATTCCATCTTCTTTTCATACTTTACTTCTTCACTTTTCTAAATACTTATTACTTCTAAAAGCATACTATTTAAATCTGAAATCCAATCTTCTTTTCTTACTTTACTTCTTCACTTTTCTAAATACTTATTACTTCTAAAAGCATACTACTTAAAACTGAAATTCAATCTTCTTTTCTTACTTTACTTAAACACTTTTCCAAATACTTATTTTCTAAAATCATAAAACTTAAAACTGAAATTCTATCTTCTTTTCTTACTTTACTTCTTCAATTTTCAAAATACTTAATACTTCTCAAAGCATACTACTTAAAACTGAAATTCTATCTTCTTTTCTTACTTTACTTCCTCACTTTTCAAATACTTATTACTTCTCAAAGCATACTACTTCAAACTGAAATTCAATCTTCTTTTCTTACTTTACTTCTTCACTGTTTAAAATACTTATTACTTCTCAAAGCATACTACTTCAAACTGAAATTCAATCTTCTTTTCTTACTTTACTTCCTCACTTTTCAAATACTTATTACTTCTCAGAGCATACTACTTCAAACTGAAATTCTATCTTCTTTTCATACTTTACTTACACACTTTTCATAATACATAATACTCTAAATGCATACTACTTAAAACTAAAATTCAATCTTCTTTTCTTACTTTACTTCCTCACTTTTCTAAATACTTATTACTTCTCAGAGCATACTAAGTAAAACTAAAATTCAATCTTCTTTTCTTACTTTACTTCCTCACTTTTCAAATACTTATTACTTCTCAAAGCATACTACTTCAAACTGAAATTCTATCTTCTTTTCTTACTTTACTTAAACACTTTTCCAAATTCTTATTACTTCTCAAAGCATACTCCTTAAAACTGAAATTCTATCTTCTTTTCATACTTTACTTACACACTTTTCATAATAATTATTATTTCTAAAAGCATACCACTTAAAACTAAAATTCTATCATCTTTTCATACTTTACTTCCTCACTTTTCAAATAATTATTACTTCTCAAATCATACTCCTTAAAACTGAAATTCTATCTTCTTCTCTTACTTTAATTCTTCATTTTTCAAATACTTATTACTTCTCAAAGCATACTACTTCAAACTGAAATTCAATCTTCTTTTCTTACTTTACTTCTTCACTGTTTAAAATACTTATTACTTCTCAAAGCATACTACTTCAAACTGAAATTCAATCTTCTTTTCTTACTTTACTTCCTCACTTTTCAAATACTTATTACTTCTCAGAGCATACTACTTCAAACTGAAATTCTATCTTCTTTTCATACTTTACTTACACACTTTTCATAATACATAATACTCTAAAAGCATACTACTTAAAACTGAAATTCTATCTTCTTTTCTTACTTTAATTCTTCATTTTTTAAATATTTATTACTTCTAAAAGCATACCACTTAAAACTAAAATTCTATCTTCTTTTCTTACTTAAATTCTATCTTCTTTTCTTACTTTACTTCTTCACTTTTCCAAATACTTATTACTTCTAAAAGCATACTACTTAAAATTGAAATTCCTTCTTCTTTTCATACTTTACTTACACACTTTTCTTAATAATTATTATTTCTAAAAGCATACTAATTAAAACTGATATTCTATCTTCTTTTCTTACTTTACTTAAACACTTTTCCAAATACTTATTACTTCTAAAAGCATACTACTTAAAACTAAAATTCTATCTTCTTTTCTTACTTTACTTACACACTTTTCATAATACTTATTACTTCTAAAAGCATACTATTTAAATCTGAAATCCAATCTTCTTTTCTTACTTTACTTCTTCATTTTTAAAAATACTTAATAATTCTCAAAGCATAAAACTTAAAACTGAAATTCTATCTTCTTTTCTTACTTTACTTCTTCACTTTTCTAAATACTTATTACTTCTAAAATACTCAAACTGATATTCTATCTTCTTTTCTTACTTTAATTCTTCATTTTTTAAATACTTATTTCTAAAAGCATACTACTTAAAACTGAAATTCTATCTTCTTTTCATACTTTACTTCTTCACTTTTCTAAATACTTAATAATTCTCAAAGCATACTAAATTAAAACTGAAATTCTATCTTCTTTTCTTACTTTACTTAAACACTTTTCCAAATACTTATTACTTCTAAAAGCATACTACTTAAAACTGAAATTCCATCTTCTTTTCATACTTTACTTCTTCACTTTTCTAAATACTTATTACTTCTAAAAGCATAATATTTAAATCTGAAATCCAATCTTCTTTTCTTACTTTACTTCTTCACTTTTCTAAATACTTATTACTTCTAAAAGCATACTACTTAAAACTGAAATTCAATCTTCTTTTCTTACTTTACTTAAACACTTTTCCAAATACTTATTTTCTAAAATCATAAAACTTAAAACTGAAATTCTATCTTCTTTTCTTACTTTACTTCTTCAATTTTCCAAATACTTATTACTTCTAAAAGCATAAAACTTAAAACTGAAATTCTATCTTCTTATCTTACTTTACTTAAACACTTTTCCAAATACTTATTACTTCTAAAAGCATACTACTTAAAACTAAAATTCAATCTTCTTTTCTTACTTTACTTACACACTTTTCATAATACTTATTACTTCTAAAAGCATACTATTTAAATCTGAAATTCTATCTTCTTTTCTTACTTTAATAATTCATTTTTAAAAATACTTAATAATTCTCAAAGCAAAAAACTTAAAACTGAAATTCTGTCTTCTTTTCTTACTTTACTTCTTCACTTTTCTAAATACTTATTACTTCTAAAAGCTCACTACTTCAAACTGAAATTCAATCTTCTTTTCTTACTTTACTTCTTCAATTTTCTAAATACTTAATACTTCTCAAAGCATACTACTTAAAACTGAAATTCTATCTTCTTTTCTTACTTTACTTCCTCACTTTTCTAAATACTTATTACTTCTAAAAGCATACTACTTCAAACTGAAATTCTATCTTCTTTTCTTACTTACTTAAACACTTTTCCAAATACTTATTACTTCTAAAAGCATACTACTTAAAACTAAAATTCTATCTTCTTTTCTTACTTTACTTACACACTTTTCATAATACTTATTACTTCTAAAAGCATACTATTTAAATCTGAAATTCTATCTTCTTTTCTTACTTTAATAATTCATTTTTAAAAATACTTAATAATTCTCAAAGCATAAAACTTAAAACTGAAATTCTATCTTCTTTTCTTACTTTACTTAAACACTTTTCCAAATACTTATTGCTTCTAAAAGCATACTACTTAAAACTAAAATTCTATCTTCTTCACTTACTTTACTTACACACTTTTCTTAATAATTATTATTTCTAAAAGCATACTAATTAAAACTGATATTCTATCTTCTTTTCTTACTTTACTTAAACACTTTTCCAAATACTTATTACTTCTAAAAGCATACTACTTTAAACTTTTATTCAATCTTCTTTTCTTACTTTACTTCTTCACTGTTCTAAAAACTTATTACTTCTAAAAGCATACTAATTAAAACTGAAATTCTATCTTCTTTTCATACTTTACTTACACACTTTTCATAATAATTATTATTTCTAAAAGCATACTAAATTAAAACTGAAATTCTATCTTCTTTTCTTACTTTACTTCTTCACTTTTCTAAATACTTATTACTTCTAAAAGCATACTACTTCAAACTGATATTCTATCTTCTTTTCTTACTTTACTTCTTCACTTTTCCAAATAGATATTACTTCTCAAATCATACTACTTAAAACTGAAATTTTATCTTCTTCTCTTACTTTACTTCTTCATTTTTCTAAATACTTATTTCTAAAAGCATACTACTTAAAACTGATATTCAATCTATTTTCTTACTTTACTTACACACTTTTCAAATATTACTTTCTAAAAGCATACTATCTAAAACTAAAATTCAATCTTCTTTTCTTACTTTACTTCTTCACTGTTTAAAAACTTATTACTTCTAAAAGCATACTACTTAAAACTGAAATTCTATCTTTTTTTCTTACTTTACTTACACACTTTTCATAATACATAATACTCTAAATGCATACTACTTAAAACTAAAATTCTATCTTCTTTTCTTATTTTACTTACACACTTTTCCAAATAATTATTACTTCTAAAAGCATACTACTTAAAGCTAAAATTCAATCTTCTTTTCTTACTTTAATTCTTCATTTTTTAAATACTTATTACTTCTAAAAACATACTACTTTAAACTTCTATTCAATCTTCTTTTCATACTTTACTTACACACTTTTCATAATACATAATACTCTAAATGCATACTACTTAAAACTGAAATTCAATCTATTTTCTTACTTTACTTCTTCACTTTTCTAAATAATTAAAAATTCTCAAAGCATACTAATTAAAACTGAAATTCTATCTTCTTTTCTTACTTTACTTACACACTTTTCCAAATAATTATTACTTCTCAAAGCATACTACTTCAAACTGATATTCAATCTTCTTTTCTTACTTTACTTAAACACTTTTCCAAATACTTATTATTTCTAAAAGCATAAAACTTAAAACTGAAATTCTATCTTCTTTTCTTACTTTACTTACACACTTTTCATAATACTTATTACTTCTCAAAGCATACTACTTCAAACTGATATTCTATCTTCTTTTCTTACTTTACTTACACACTTTTCATAATAATTATTATTTCTAAAAGCATACCACTTAAAACTAAAATTCTATCTTCTTTTCTTACTTTACTTCTTCACTTTTCTAAATACTTATTACTTCTCAAAGATACTACTTAAAAATGAAATTCTATCTTTTTTTCATACTTTACTTACACACTTTTCATAATACTTATTACTTCTAAAAGCATAATACTTAAAACTGAAATTCTATCTTCTTTTCTTACTTTACTTCTTCATTTTTCTAAATACTTATTACTTCTAAAAGCATACTACTTAAAACTGAAATTCTATCTTCTTTTCTTACTTTACTTACACACTTTTCATAATAATTATTATTTCTAAAAGCATACCACTTAAAACTAAAATTCAATCTATTTTCTTACTTTACTTCTTCACTTTTCTAAATACTTAATAATTCTCAAAGCATAAAACTTAAAACTGAAATTCTATCTTCTTTTCTTACTTTAATTCTTCATTTTTTAAATACTTATTATTTCTAAAAGCATACTACTTAAAACTGAAATTCTATCTTCTTTTCTTACTTTAATTCTTCATTTTTTAAATACTTATTACTTCTAAAAACATAAAACTTAAAACTTTTATTCAATCTTCTTTTCATACTTTACTTACACACTTTTCATAATACTTATTACTTCTAAATGCATACTACTTAAAACAGAAATTCAATCTTCTTTTCTTACTTTACTTCTTCACTTTTCCAAATACTTATTACTTCTCAAAGCATACTACTTAAAACTGAAATTCTATCTTCTTTTCTTATTTTACTTACACACTTTTCTAAATACTTATTGCTTCTAAAAGCATACTACTTAAAACTAAAATTCTATCTTCTTCACTTACTTTACTTAAACACTTTTAAAAATAATTAATACTTCTAAAAGCATACTAATTAAAACTGAAATTCTATCTTCTTTTCTTACTTTACTTAAACACTTTTCAAATACTTATTACTTCTAAAAGCATACTATTTAAATCTGAAATTCTATCTTCTTTTCTTACTTTAATTCTTCATTTTTTAAATACTTATTACTTCTAAAAACATACTACTTTAAACTTTTATTCAATCTTCTTTTCATACTTTACTTACACACTTTTCATAATACTTATTACTTCTAAACGCATACTACTTAAAACAGAAATCCAATCTTCTTTTCTTACTTTACTTAAACACTTTTCCAAATACTTATTTTCTAAAATCATAAAACTTAAAACTGAAATTCTATCTTCTTTTCTTACTTTACTTCTTCAATTTTCTAAATACTTATTACTTCTCAAAGCATACTACTTAAAACTGAAATTCTATCTTTTTTTCTTACTTTACTTAAACACTTTTCCAAATACTTATTACTTCTAAAAGCATACTACTTAAAACTAAAATTCTATCTTCTTTTCTTACTTTACTTACACACTTTTCATAATACTTATTACTTCTAAAAGCATATTATTTAAATCTGAAATTCTATCTTCTTTTCTTACTTTAATAATTCATTTTTAAAAATACTTATTACTTCTAAAAGCATACTATTTAAATCTGAAATCCAATCTTCTTTTCTTACTTTACTTAAACACTTTTCCAAATACTTATTACTTCTAAAAGCATACTACTTAAAACTAAAATTCTATCTTCTTCACTTACTTTACTTACACACTTTTCTTAATAATTATTATTTCTAAAAGCATACTAATTAAAACTGATATTCTATCTTCTTTTCATACTTTACTTACACACTTTTCATAATAATTATTATTTCTAAAAGCATACTAAATTAAAACTGAAATTCTATCTTCTTTTCTTACTTTACTTCTTCACTTTTCTAAATACTTATTACTTCTAAAAGCATACTACTTCAAACTGAAATTCTATCTTCTTTTCTTACTTTACTTCTTCACTTTTCCAAATAGATATTACTTCTCAAATCATACTACTTAAAACTGAAATTTTATCTTCTTCTCTTACTTTACTTCTTCATTTTTCTAAATACTTATTTCTAAAAGCATACTATCTAAAACTAAAAATTCAATCTTCTTTTCTTACTTTACTTCCTCACTTTTCAAATACTTATTACTTCTAAAAGCATACTACTTAAAACTGAAATTCTATCTTCTTTTCTTACTTTACTTACACACTTTTCATAATACATAATACTCTAAATGCATACTACTTAAAACTAAAATTCAATCTTCTTTTCTTACTTAAATTCTATCTTCTTTTCTTACTTTACTTCTTCACTTTTCCAAATACTTATTACTTCTAAAAGCATACTACTTAAAATTGAAATTCCATCTTCTTTTCATACTTTACTTACACACTTTTCTTAATAATTATTATTTCTAAAAGCATACTAATTAAAACTGATATTCTATCTTCTTTTCTTACTTTACTTACACACTTTTCCAAATAATTATTACTTCTAAAAACATACTACTTCAAACTCATATTCAATCTTCTTCTCTTACTTTACTTCTTCACTTTTCCAAATACTTATTAATTCTCAAAGCATACTACTTAAAACTGAAATTCAATCTTCTTTTCTTACTTTACTTAAACACTTTTCCAAATACTTATTTTCTAAAATCATAAAACTTAAAACTGAAATTCTATCTTCTTTTCTTACTTTACTTCTTCAATTTTCTAAATACTTAATACTTCTCAAAGCATACTACTTAAAACTGAAATTCTATCTTCTTTTCTTACTTTACTTAAACACTTTTCCAAATACTTATTACTTCTAAAAGCATACTACTTAAAACTAAAATTCTATCTTCTTTTCTTACTTTACTTCTTCACTTTTCTAAATACTTAATAATTCTCAAAGCATACTAAATTAAAACTGAAATTCTATCTTCTTTTCTTACTTTACTTAAACACTTTTCCAAATACTTATTACTTCTAAAAGCTCACTACTTCAAACTGAAATTCTATCTTCTTTTCTTACTTTAATAATTCATTTTTAAAAATACTTAATAATTCTCAAAGCATAAAACTTAAAACTGAAATTCTATCTTCTTTTCTTACTTTACTTAAACACTTTTCTAAATACTTATTACTTCTCAAAGCATACTACTTCAAACTGAAATTCAATCTTCTTTTCTTACTTTACTTAAACACTTTTCCAAATACTTATTTTCTAAAATCATAAAACTTAAAACTGAAATTCTATCTTCTTTTCATACTTTACTTACACACTTTTCATAATACTTATTACTTCTAAAAGCATACTACTTAAAACTGAAATTCAATCTTCTTTTCTTACTTTACTTAAACACTTTTCCAAATACTTATTTTCTAAAATCATAAAACTTAAAACTGAAATTCTATCTTCTTTTCTTACTTTACTTCTTCAATTTTCTAAATACTTAATACTTCTCAAAGCATACTACTTAAAACTGAAATTCTATCTTCTTTTCTTACTTTACTTAAACACTTTTCCAAATACTTATTACTTCTAAAAGCATACTACTTAAAACTAAAATTCTATCTTCTTTTCTTACTTTACTTACACACTTTTCATAATACTTATTACTTCTAAAAGCATACTATTTAAATCTGAAATTCTATCTTCTTTTCTTACTTTAATAATTCATTTTTAAAAATACTTAATAATTCTCAAAGCATAAAACTTAAAACTGAAATTCTATCTTCTTTTCTTACTTTACTTAAACACTTTTCCAAATACTTATTGCTTCTAAAAGCATACTACTTAAAACTAAAATTCTATCTTCTTCACTTACTTTACTTACACACTTTTCTTAATAATTATTATTTCTAAAAGCATACTAATTAAAACTGATATTCTATCTTCTTTTCTTACTTTACTTAAACACTTTTCCAAATACTTATTACTTCTAAAAGCATACTACTTTAAACTTTTATTCAATCTTCTTTTCTTACTTTACTTCTTCACTGTTCTAAAAACTTATTACTTCTAAAAGCATACTAATTAAAACTGAAATTCTATCTTCTTTTCATACTTTACTTACACACTTTTCATAATAATTATTATTTCTAAAAGCATACTAAATTAAAACTGAAATTCTATCTTCTTTTCTTACTTTACTTCTTCACTTTTCTAAATACTTATTACTTCTAAAAGCTCACTACTTCAAACTGAAATTCTATCTTCTTTTCTTACTTTAATAATTCATTTTTAAAAATACTTAATAATTCTCAAAGCATAAAACTTAAAACTGAAATTCTATCTTCTTTTCTTACTTTACTTAAACACTTTTCCAAATACTTATTACTTCTAAAAGCATACTACTTTAAACTTTTATTCAATCTTCTTTTCTTACTTTACTTCTTCACTGTTCTAAAAACTTATTACTTCTAAAAGCATACTAATAAAAACTGAAATTCTATCTTCTTTTCATACTTTACTTACACACTTTTCATAATAATTATTATTTCTAAAAGCATACTAAATTAAAACTGAAATTCTATCTTCTTTTCTTACTTTACTTCTTCACTTTTCTAAATACTTATTACTTCTAAAAGCATACTACTTCAAACTGATATTCTATCTTCTTTTCTTACTTTAATAATTCATTTTTAAAAATACTTAATAATTCTCAAAGCATAAAACTTAAAACTGAAATTCTATCTTCTTTTCTTACTTTACTTAAACACTTTTCCAAATACTTATTACTTCTAAAAGCATACTCCTTAAAACTATAATTCTATCATCTTTTCTTACTTTACTTCTTCACTGTTCTAAAAACTTATTACTTCTAAAAGCATACTAATTAAAACTGAAATTCTATCTTCTTTTCATACTTTACTTACACACTTTTCATAATAATTATTATTTCTAAAAGCATACTAAATTAAAACTGAAATTCTATCTTCTTTTCTTACTTTACTTCTTCACTTTTCTAAATACTTATTACTTCTAAAAGCATACTACTTCAAACTGATATTCTATCTTCTTTTCTTACTTTACTTCTTCACTTTTCCAAATAGATATTACTTCTCAAATCATACTACTTAAAACTGAAATTTTATCTTCTTCTCTTACTTTACTTCTTCATTTTTCTAAATACTTATTTCTAAAAGCATACTACTTAAAACTGATATTCAATCTATTTTCTTACTTTACTTACACACTTTTCAAATATTACTTTCTAAAAGCATACTATCTAAAACTAAAATTCAATCTTCTTTTCTTACTTTACTTCTTCACTGTTTAAAAACTTATTACTTCTAAAAGCATACTACTTAAAACTGAAATTCTATCTTCTTTTCTTACTTTACTTACACACTTTTCATAATAATTATTATTTCTAAAAGCATACTAATAAAAACTGAAATTCTATCTTCTTTTCTTATTTTACTTACACACTTTTCCAAATAATTATTACTTCTAAAAGCATACTACTTCAAACTGATATTCAATCTTCTTTTCTTACTTTACTTAAACACTTTTCCAAATACTTATTATTTCTAAAAGCATAAAACTTAAAACTGAAATTCTATCTTCTTTTCTTACTTTACTTACACACTTTTCATAATACTTATTACTTCTCAAAGCATACTACTTCAAACTGATATTCTATCTTCTTTTCTTACTTTACTTAAACACTTTTCCAAATACTTATTACTTCTAAAAGCATACTACTTTAAACTTTTATTCAATCTTCTTTTCATACTTTACTTCTTCACTTTTCTAAATACTTATTACTTCTCAAAGATACTACTTAAAAATGAAATTCTATCTTTTTTTCATACTTTACTTACACACTTTTCATAATACTTATTACTTCTAAAAGCATAATACTTAAAACTGAAATTCTATCTTCTTTTCTTACTTTACTTCTTCATTTTTCTAAATACTTATTACTTCTAAAAGCATACTACTTAAAACTGAAATTCTATCTTCTTTTCTTACTTTACTTACACACTTTTCATAATAATTATTATTTCTAAAAGCATACCACTTAAAACTAAAATTCAATCTATTTTCTTACTTTACTTCTTCACTTTTCTAAATACTTAATAATTCTCAAAGCATAAAACTTAAAACTGAAATTCTATCTTCTTTTCTTACTTTACTTAAACACTTTTCAAATACTTATTACTTCTAAAAGCATACTATTTAAATCTGAAATTCTATCTTCTTTTCTTACTTTAATTCTTCATTTTTTAAATACTTATTACTTCTAAAAACATACTACTTTAAACTTTTATTCAATCTTCTTTTCATACTTTACTTCTTCACTTTTCTAAATACTTATTACTTCTCAAAGCATACTACTTAAAACTGAAATTCTATCTTCTTTTCATACTTTACTTACACACTTTTCTAAATACTTATTGCTTCTAAAAGCATACTACTTAAAACTAAAATTCTATCTTCTTCACTTACTTTACTTAAACACTTTTAAAAATAATTATTACTTCTAAAAGCATACTAATTAAAATTGAAATTCTATCTTCTTTTCTTACTTTACTTAAACACTTTTCAAATACTTATTACTTCTAAAAGCATACTATTTAAATCTGAAATTCTATCTTCTTTTCTTACTTTAATTCTTCATTTTTTAAATACTTATTACTTCTAAAAGCATACTACTTTAAACTTTTATTCAATCTTCTTTTCTTACTTTACTTCTTCACTGTTCTAAAAACTTATTACTTCTAAAAGCATACTAATAAAAACTGAAATTCTATCTTCTTTTCATACTTTACTTACACACTTTTCATAATAATTATTATTTCTAAAAGCATACTAAATTAAAACTGAAATTCTATCTTCTTTTCTTACTTTACTTCTTCACTTTTCCAAATACTTATTACTTCTAAAAGCATACTACTTCAAACTGATATTCTATCTTCTTTTCTTACTTTACTTCTTCAATTTTCTAAATACTTAATACTTCTCAAAGCATACTACTTAAAACTGAAATTCTATCTTTTTTTCTTACTTTACTTAAACACTTTTCCAAATACTTATTACTTCTAAAAGCATACTACTTAAAACTAAAATTCTATCTTCTTTTCATACTTTACTTCTTCACTTTTCTTAATAATTATTATTTCTAAAAGCATACTAATTAAAACTGATATTCTATCTTCTTTTCTTACTTTACTTAAACACTTTTCCAAATACTTATTACTTCTAAAAGCATACTACTTTAAACTTTTATTCAATCTTCTTTTCTTACTTTACTTCTTCACTGTTCTAAAAACTTATTACTTCTAAAAGCATACTAATTAAAACTGAAATTCTATCTTCTTTTCATACTTTACTTACACACTTTTCATAATAATTATTATTTCTAAAAGCATACTAAATTAAAACTGAAATTCTATCTTCTTTTCTTACTTTACTTCTTCACTTTTCTAAATACTTATTACTTCTAAAAGCTCACTACTTCAAACTGAAATTCTATCTTCTTTTCTTACTTTAATAATTCACTTTTCTAAATACTTAATAATTCTCAAAGCATACTACTTAAAACTAAAATTCTATCTTCTTTTCTTACTTTACTTAAACACTTTTCAAATACTTATTACTTCTAAAAGCATACTATTTAAATCTGAAATTCTATCTTCTTTTCTTACTTTAATTCTTCATTTTTTAAATACTTATTACTTCTAAAAACATACTACTTTAAACTTTTATTCAATCTTCTTTTCATACTTTACTTCTTCACTTTTCTAAATACTTATTACTTCTCAAAGCATACTACTTAAAACTGAAATTCTATCTTCTTTTCATACTTTACTTACACACTTTTCTAAATACTTATTGCTTCTAAAAGCATACTACTTAAAACTAAAATTCTATCTTCTTCACTTACTTTACTTAAACACTTTTAAAAATAATTATTACTTCTAAAAGCATACTAATTAAAATTGAAATTCTATCTTCTTTTCTTACTTTACTTAAACACTTTTCAAATACTTATTACTTCTAAAAGCATACTATTTAAATCTGAAATTCTATCTTCTTTTCTTACTTTAATTCTTCATTTTTTAAATACTTATTACTTCTAAAAACATACTACTTTAAACTTTTATTCAATCTTCTTTTCATACTTTACTTCTTCACTTTTCTAAATACTTATTACTTCTCAAAGCATACTATTTAAATCTGAAATCCAATCTTCTTTTCTTACTTTACTTCTTCACTTTTCTAAATACTTATTACTTTTAAAAGCATACTACTTAAAACTGAAATTCAATCTTCTTTTCTTACTTTACTTAAACACTTTTCCAAATACTTATTTTCTAAAATCATAAAACTTAAAACTGAAATTCTATCTTCTTTTCTTACTTTACTTCTTCAATTTTCTAAATACTTAATACTTCTCAAAGCATACTACTTAAAACTGAAATTCTATCTTCTTTTCTTACTTTACTTAAACACTTTTCCAAATACTTATTACTTCTAAAAGCATACTACTTAAAACTAAAATTCTATCTTCTTCACTTACTTTACTTACACACTTTTCTTAATAATTATTATTTCTAAAAGCATACTAATTAAAACTGATATTCTATCTTCTTTTCTTACTTTACTTAAACACTTTTCCAAATACTTATTACTTCTAAAAGCATACTACTTTAAACTTTTATTCAATCTTCTTTTCTTACTTTACTTCTTCACTGTTCTAAAAACTTATTATTTCTAAAAGCATACTAATTAAAACTGAAATTCTATCTTCTTTTCATACTTTACTTACACACTTTTCATAATAATTATTATTTCTAAAAGCATACTAAATTAAAACTGAAATTCTATCTTCTTTTCTTACTTTACTTCTTCACTTTTCTAAATACTTATTACTTCTAAAAGCTCACTACTTCAAACTGAAATTCTATCTTCTTTTCTTACTTTAATAATTCATTTTTAAAAATACTTAATAATTCTCAAAGCATAAAACTTAAAACTGAAATTCTATCTTCTTTTCTTACTTTACTTAAACACTTTTCCAAATACTTATTACTTCTAAAAGCATACTCCTTAAAACTATAATTCTATCTTCTTTTCTTACTTTACTTCTTCACTGTTCTAAAAACTTATTACTTCTAAAAGCATACTAATTAAAACTGAAATTCTATCTTCTTTTCATACTTTACTTACACACTTTTCATAATAATTATTATTTCTAAAAGCATACTAAATTAAAACTGAAATTCTATCTTCTTTTCTTACTTTACTTAAACACTTTTCCAAATACTTATTGCTTCTAAAAGCATACTACTTAAAACTAAAATTCTATCTTCTTCACTTACTTTACTTACACACTTTTCATAATACTTAATAATTCTCAAAGCATAAAACTTAAAACTGAAATTCTATCTTCTTTTCTTACTTTACTTAAACACTTTTCCAAATACTTATTACTTCTAAAAGCATACTACTTTAAACTTTTATTCAATCTTCTTTTCTTACTTTACTTCTTCACTGTTCTAAAAACTTATTACTTCTAAAAGCATACTAATTAAAACTGAAATTCTATCTTCTTTTCATACTTTACTTACACACTTTTCATAATAATTATTATTTCTAAAAGCATACTAAATTAAAACTGAAATTCTATCTTCTTTTCTTACTTTACTTCTTCACTTTTCTAAATACTTATTACTTCTAAAAGCATACTACTTCAAACTGATATTCTATCTTCTTTTCTTACTTTACTTCTTCACTTTTCCAAATAGATATTACTTCTCAAATCATACTACTTAAAACTGAAATTTTATCTTCTTCTCTTACTTTACTTCTTCATTTTTCTAAATACTTATTTCTAAAAGCATACTACTTAAAACTGATATTCAATCTATTTTCTTACTTTACTTACACACTTTTCAAATATTACTTTCTAAAAGCATACTAATTAAAACTGAAATTCTATCTTCTTCACTTACTTTACTTAAACACTTTTAAAAATAATTATTACTTCTAAAAGCATACTAATTAAAATTGAAATTCTATCTTCTTTTCTTACTTTACTTCTTCATTTTTCTAAATACTTATTTCTAAAAGCATACTATTTAAATCTGAAATCCAATCTTCTTTTCTTACTTTACTTCTTCACTTTTCTAAATACTTATTACTTTTAAAAGCATACTACTTAAAACTGAAATTCAATCTTCTTTTCTTACTTTACTTAAACACTTTTCCAAATACTTATTTTCTAAAATCATAAAACTTAAAACTGAAATTCTATCTTCTTTTCTTACTTTACTTCTTCAATTTTCTAAATACTTAATACTTCTCAAAGCATACTACTTAAAACTGAAATTCTATCTTCTTTTCTTACTTTACTTAAACACTTTTCCAAATACTTATTACTTCTAAAAGCATACTACTTAAAACTAAAATTCTATCTTCTTCACTTACTTTACTTACACACTTTTCTTAATAATTATTATTTCTAAAAGCATACTAATTAAAACTGATATTCTATCTTCTTTTCTTACTTTACTTAAACACTTTTCCAAATACTTATTACTTCTAAAAGCATACTACTTTAAACTTTTATTCAATCTTCTTTTCTTACTTTACTTCTTCACTGTTCTAAAAACTTATTATTTCTAAAAGCATACTAATTAAAACTGAAATTCTATCTTCTTTTCATACTTTACTTACACACTTTTCATAATAATTATTATTTCTAAAAGCATACTAAATTAAAACTGAAATTCTATCTTCTTTTCTTACTTTACTTCTTCACTTTTCTAAATACTTATTACTTCTAAAAGCTCACTACTTCAAACTGAAATTCTATCTTCTTTTCTTACTTTAATAATTCATTTTTAAAAATACTTAATAATTCTCAAAGCATAAAACTTAAAACTGAAATTCTATCTTCTTTTCTTACTTTACTTAAACACTTTTCCAAATACTTATTACTTCTAAAAGCATACTCCTTAAAACTATAATTCTATCTTCTTTTCTTACTTTACTTCTTCACTGTTCTAAAAACTTATTACTTCTAAAAGCATACTAATTAAAACTGAAATTCTATCTTCTTTTCATACTTTACTTACACACTTTTCATAATAATTATTATTTCTAAAAGCATACTAAATTAAAACTGAAATTCTATCTTCTTTTCTTACTTTACTTCTTCACTTTTCTAAATACTTATTACTTCTAAAAGCTCACTACTTCAAACTGAAATTCTATCTTCTTTTCTTACTTTAATAATTCATTTTTAAAAATACTTAATAATTCTCAAAGCATAAAACTTAAAACTGAAATTCTATCTTCTTTTCTTACTTTACTTAAACACTTTTCCAAATACTTATTACTTCTAAAAGCATACTACTTTAAACTTTTATTCAATCTTCTTTTCTTACTTTACTTCTTCACTGTTCTAAAAACTTATTACTTCTAAAAGCATACTAATAAAAACTGAAATTCTATCTTCTTTTCATACTTTACTTACACACTTTTCCTAATAATTATTATTTCTAAAAGCATACTAAATTAAAACTGAAATTCTATCTTCTTTTCTTACTTTACTTCTTCACTTTTCTAAATACTTATTACTTCTAAAAGCATACTACTTCAAACTGATATTCTATCTTCTTTTCTTACTTTACTTCTTCACTTTTCCAAATAGATATTACTTCTCAAATCATACTACTTAAAACTGAAATTTTATCTTCTTCTCTTACTTTACTTCTTCATTTTTCTAAATACTTATTTCTAAAAGCATACTACTTAAAACTGATATTCAATCTATTTTCTTACTTTACTTACACACTTTTCAAATATTACTTTCTAAAAGCATACTATTTAAATCTGAAATTCTATCTTCTTTTCTTACTTTAATTCTTCATTTTTTAAATACTTATTACTTCTAAAAACATACTACTTTAAACTTTTATTCAATCTTCTTTTCATACTTTACTTCTTCACTTTTCTAAATACTTATTACTTCTCAAAGCATACTATTTAAATCTGAAATCCAATCTTCTTTTCTTACTTTACTTCTTCACTTTTCTAAATACTTATTACTTTTAAAAGCATACTACTTAAAACTGAAATTCAATCTTCTTTTCTTACTTTACTTAAACACTTTTCCAAATACTTATTTTCTAAAATCATAAAACTTAAAACTGAAATTCTATCTTCTTTTCTTACTTTACTTCTTCAATTTTCTAAATACTTAATACTTCTCAAAGCATACTACTTAAAACTGAAATTCTATCTTTTTTTCTTACTTTACTTAAACACTTTTCCAAATACTTATTACTTCTAAAAGCATACTAATTAAAACTGAAATTCTATCTTCTTTTCATACTTTACTTACACACTTTTCATAATAATTATTATTTCTAAAAGCATACTAAATTAAAACTGAAATTCTATCTTCTTTTCTTACTTTACTTCTTCACTTTTCCAAATACTTATTACTTCTAAAAGCATACTACTTTAAACTTTTATTCAATCTTCTTTTCTTACTTTACTTCTTCACTGTTCTAAAAACTTATTACTTCTAAAAGCATACTAATTAAAACTGAAATTCTATCTTCTTTTCATACTTTACTTACACACTTTTCATAATAATTATTATTTCTAAAAGCATACTAAATTAAAACTGAAATTCTATCTTCTTTTCTTACTTTACTTCTTCACTTTTCTAAATACTTATTACTTCTAAAAGCTCACTACTTCAAACTGAAATTCTATCTTCTTTTCTTACTTTACTTCTTCAATTTTCTAAATACTTAATACTTCTCAAAGCATACTACTTAAAACTGAAATTCTATCTTCTTTTCTTACTTTACTTAAACACTTTTCCAAATACTTATTACTTCTAAAAGCATACTACTTAAAACTAAAATTCTATCTTCTTCACTTACTTTACTTACACACTTTTCTTAATAATTATTATTTCTAAAAGCATACTAATTAAAACTGATATTCTATCTTCTTTTCTTACTTTACTTAAACACTTTTCCAAATACTTATTACTTCTAAAAGCATACTACTTTAAACTTTTATTCAATCTTCTTTTCTTACTTTACTTCTTCACTGTTCTAAAAACTTATTATTTCTAAAAGCATACTAATTAAAACTGAAATTCTATCTTCTTTTCATACTTTACTTACACACTTTTCATAATAATTATTATTTCTAAAAGCATACTAAATTAAAACTGAAATTCTATCTTCTTTTCTTACTTTACTTCTTCACTTTTCTAAATACTTATTACTTCTAAAAGCTCACTACTTCAAACTGAAATTCTATCTTCTTTTCTTACTTTAATAATTCATTTTTAAAAATACTTAATAATTCTCAAAGCATAAAACTTAAAACTGAAATTCTATCTTCTTTTCTTACTTTACTTAAACACTTTTCCAAATACTTATTACTTCTAAAAGCATACTCCTTAAAACTATAATTCTATCTTCTTTTCTTACTTTACTTCTTCACTGTTCTAAAAACTTATTACTTCTAAAAGCATACTAATTAAAACTGAAATTCTATCTTCTTTTCATACTTTACTTACACACTTTTCATAATAATTATTATTTCTAAAAGCATACTAAATTAAAACTGAAATTCTATCTTCTTTTCTTACTTTACTTAAACACTTTTCCAAATACTTATTGCTTCTAAAAGCATACTACTTAAAACTAAAATTCTATCTTCTTCACTTACTTTACTTACACACTTTTCATAATACTTAATAATTCTCAAAGCATAAAACTTAAAACTGAAATTCTATCTTCTTTTCTTACTTTACTTAAACACTTTTCCAAATACTTATTACTTCTAAAAGCATACTACTTTAAACTTTTATTCAATCTTCTTTTCTTACTTTACTTCTTCACTGTTCTAAAAACTTATTACTTCTAAAAGCATACTAATAAAAACTGAAATTCTATCTTCTTTTCATACTTTACTTACACACTTTTCATAATAATTATTATTTCTAAAAGCATACTAAATTAAAACTGAAATTCTATCTTCTTTTCTTACTTTACTTCTTCACTTTTCTAAATACTTATTACTTCTAAAAGCATACTACTTCAAACTGATATTCTATCTTCTTTTCTTACTTTACTTCTTCACTTTTCCAAATAGATATTACTTCTCAAATCATACTACTTAAAACTGAAATTTTATCTTCTTCTCTTACTTTACTTCTTCATTTTTCTAAATACTTATTTCTAAAAGCATACTACTTAAAACTGATATTCAATCTATTTTCTTACTTTACTTACACACTTTTCAAATATTACTTTCTAAAAGCATACTAATTAAAACTGAAATTCTATCTTCTTCACTTACTTTACTTAAACACTTTTAAAAATAATTATTACTTCTAAAAGCATACTAATTAAAATTGAAATTCTATCTTCTTTTCTTACTTTACTTCTTCATTTTTCTAAATACTTATTTCTAAAAGCATACTATTTAAATCTGAAATCCAATCTTCTTTTCTTACTTTACTTCTTCACTTTTCTAAATACTTATTACTTTTAAAAGCATACTACTTAAAACTGAAATTCAATCTTCTTTTCTTACTTTACTTAAACACTTTTCCAAATACTTATTTTCTAAAATCATAAAACTTAAAACTGAAATTCTATCTTCTTTTCTTACTTTACTTCTTCAATTTTCTAAATACTTAATACTTCTCAAAGCATACTACTTAAAACTGAAATTCTATCTTCTTTTCTTACTTTACTTAAACACTTTTCCAAATACTTATTACTTCTAAAAGCATACTACTTAAAACTAAAATTCTATCTTCTTCACTTACTTTACTTACACACTTTTCTTAATAATTATTATTTCTAAAAGCATACTAATTAAAACTGATATTCTATCTTCTTTTCTTACTTTACTTAAACACTTTTCCAAATACTTATTACTTCTAAAAGCATACTACTTTAAACTTTTATTCAATCTTCTTTTCTTACTTTACTTCTTCACTGTTCTAAAAACTTATTATTTCTAAAAGCATACTAATTAAAACTGAAATTCTATCTTCTTTTCATACTTTACTTACACACTTTTCATAATAATTATTATTTCTAAAAGCATACTAAATTAAAACTGAAATTCTATCTTCTTTTCTTACTTTACTTCTTCACTTTTCTAAATACTTATTACTTCTAAAAGCTCACTACTTCAAACTGAAATTCTATCTTCTTTTCTTACTTTAATAATTCATTTTTAAAAATACTTAATAATTCTCAAAGCATAAAACTTAAAACTGAAATTCTATCTTCTTTTCTTACTTTACTTAAACACTTTTCCAAATACTTATTACTTCTAAAAGCATACTCCTTAAAACTATAATTCTATCTTCTTTTCTTACTTTACTTCTTCACTGTTCTAAAAACTTATTACTTCTAAAAGCATACTAATTAAAACTGAAATTCTATCTTCTTTTCATACTTTACTTACACACTTTTCATAATAATTATTATTTCTAAAAGCATACTAAATTAAAACTGAAATTCTATCTTCTTTTCTTACTTTACTTCTTCACTTTTCTAAATACTTATTACTTCTAAAAGCTCACTACTTCAAACTGAAATTCTATCTTCTTTTCTTACTTTAATAATTCATTTTTAAAAATACTTAATAATTCTCAAAGCATAAAACTTAAAACTGAAATTCTATCTTCTTTTCTTACTTTACTTAAACACTTTTCCAAATACTTATTACTTCTAAAAGCATACTACTTTAAACTTTTATTCAATCTTCTTTTCTTACTTTACTTCTTCACTGTTCTAAAAACTTATTACTTCTAAAAGCATACTAATAAAAACTGAAATTCTATCTTCTTTTCATACTTTACTTACACACTTTTCCTAATAATTATTATTTCTAAAAGCATACTAAATTAAAACTGAAATTCTATCTTCTTTTCTTACTTTACTTCTTCACTTTTCTAAATACTTATTACTTCTAAAAGCATACTACTTCAAACTGATATTCTATCTTCTTTTCTTACTTTACTTCTTCACTTTTCCAAATAGATATTACTTCTCAAATCATACTACTTAAAACTGAAATTTTATCTTCTTCTCTTACTTTACTTCTTCATTTTTCTAAATACTTATTTCTAAAAGCATACTACTTAAAACTGATATTCAATCTATTTTCTTACTTTACTTACACACTTTTCAAATATTACTTTCTAAAAGCATACTATTTAAATCTGAAATTCTATCTTCTTTTCTTACTTTAATTCTTCATTTTTTAAATACTTATTACTTCTAAAAACATACTACTTTAAACTTTTATTCAATCTTCTTTTCATACTTTACTTCTTCACTTTTCTAAATACTTATTACTTCTCAAAGCATACTATTTAAATCTGAAATCCAATCTTCTTTTCTTACTTTACTTCTTCACTTTTCTAAATACTTATTACTTTTAAAAGCATACTACTTAAAACTGAAATTCAATCTTCTTTTCTTACTTTACTTAAACACTTTTCCAAATACTTATTTTCTAAAATCATAAAACTTAAAACTGAAATTCTATCTTCTTTTCTTACTTTACTTCTTCAATTTTCTAAATACTTAATACTTCTCAAAGCATACTACTTAAAACTGAAATTCTATCTTTTTTTCTTACTTTACTTAAACACTTTTCCAAATACTTATTACTTCTAAAAGCATACTAATTAAAACTGAAATTCTATCTTCTTTTCATACTTTACTTACACACTTTTCATAATAATTATTATTTCTAAAAGCATACTAAATTAAAACTGAAATTCTATCTTCTTTTCTTACTTTACTTCTTCACTTTTCCAAATACTTATTACTTCTAAAAGCATACTACTTTAAACTTTTATTCAATCTTCTTTTCTTACTTTACTTCTTCACTGTTCTAAAAACTTATTACTTCTAAAAGCATACTAATTAAAACTGAAATTCTATCTTCTTTTCATACTTTACTTACACACTTTTCATAATAATTATTATTTCTAAAAGCATACTAAATTAAAACTGAAATTCTATCTTCTTTTCTTACTTTACTTCTTCACTTTTCTAAATACTTATTACTTCTAAAAGCTCACTACTTCAAACTGAAATTCTATCTTCTTTTCTTACTTTAATAATTCATTTTTAAAAATACTTAATAATTCTCAAAGCATAAAACTTAAAACTGAAATTCTATCTTCTTTTCTTACTTTACTTAAACACTTTTCCAAATACTTATTACTTCTAAAAGCATACTCCTTAAAACTATAATTCTATCTTCTTTTCTTACTTTACTTCTTCACTGTTCTAAAAACTTATTACTTCTAAAAGCATACTAATTAAAACTGAAATTCTATCTTCTTTTCATACTTTACTTACACACTTTTCATAATAATTATTATTTCTAAAAGCATACTAAATTAAAACTGAAATTCTATCTTCTTTTCTTACTTTACTTCTTCACTTTTCTAAATACTTATTACTTCTAAAAGCTCACTACTTCAAACTGAAATTCTATCTTCTTTTCTTACTTTAATAATTCATTTTTAAAAATACTTAATAATTCTCAAAGCATAAAACTTAAAACTGAAATTCTATCTTCTTTTCTTACTTTACTTAAACACTTTTCCAAATACTTATTACTTCTAAAAGCATACTACTTTAAACTTTTATTCAATCTTCTTTTCTTACTTTACTTCTTCACTGTTCTAAAAACTTATTACTTCTAAAAGCATACTAATAAAAACTGAAATTCTATCTTCTTTTCATACTTTACTTACACACTTTTCATAATAATTATTATTTCTAAAAGCATACTAAATTAAAACTGAAATTCTATCTTCTTTTCTTACTTTACTTCTTCACTTTTCTAAATACTTATTACTTCTAAAAGCATACTACTTCAAACTGATATTCTATCTTCTTTTCTTACTTTACTTCTTCACTTTTCCAAATAGATATTACTTCTCAAATCATACTACTTAAAACTGAAATTTTATCTTCTTCACTTACTTTACTTAAACACTTTTAAAAATAATTATTACTTCTAAAAGCATACTAATTAAAATTGAAATTCTATCTTCTTTTCTTACTTTACTTAAACACTTTTCAAATACTTATTACTTCTAAAAGCATACTATTTAAATCTGAAATTCTATCTTCTTTTCTTACTTTAATTCTTCATTTTTTAAATACTTATTACTTCTAAAAACATACTACTTAAAACTGATATTCAATCTATTTTCTTACTTTACTTCTTCACTTTTCTAAATACTTATTACTTCTCAAAGCATACTATTTAAATCTGAAATCCAATCTTCTTTTCTTACTTTACTTCTTCACTTTTTCTAAATACTTATTACTTTTAAAAGCATACTACTTAAAACTGAAATTCAATCTTCTTTTCTTACTTTACTTAAACACTTTTCCAAATACTTATTACTTCTAAAAGCATACTCCTTAAAACTATAATTCTATCTTCTTTTCTTACTTTACTTCTTCACTGTTCTAAAAACTTATTACTTCTAAAAGCATACTAATTAAAACTGAAATTCTATCTTCTTTTTCATACTTTACTTACACACTTTTCATAATAATTATTATTTCTAAAAGCATACTAAATTAAAACTGAAATTCTATCTTCTTTTCTTACTTTACTTCTTCACTTTTCTAAATACTTATTACTTCTAAAAGCTCACTACTTCAAACTGAAATTCTATCTTCTTTTCTTACTTTAATAATTCATTTTTAAAAATACTTAATAATTCTCAAAGCATAAAACTTAAAACTGAAATTCTATCTTCTTTTCTTACTTTACTTAAACACTTTTCCAAATACTTATTACTTCTAAAAGCATACTACTTTAAACTTTTATTCAATCTTCTTTTCTTACTTTACTTCTTCACTGTTCTAAAAACTTATTACTTCTAAAAGCATACTAATAAAAACTGAAATTCTATCTTCTTTTCATACTTTACTTACACACTTTTCATAATAATTATTATTTCTAAAAGCATACTAAATTAAAACTGAAATTCTATCTTCTTTTCTTACTTTACTTCTTCACTTTTCTAAATACTTATTACTTCTAAAAGCATACTACTTCAAACTGATATTCTATCTTCTTTTCTTACTTTACTTCTTCACTTTTCCAAATAGATATTACTTCTCAAATCATACTACTTAAAACTGAAATTTTATCTTCTTCTCTTACTTTACTTCTTCATTTTTCTAAATACTTATTTCTAAAAGCATACTACTTAAAACTGATATTCAATCTATTTTCTTACTTTACTTACACACTTTTCAAATATTACTTTCTAAAAGCATACTATTTAAATCTGAAATTCTATCTTCTTTTCTTACTTTAATTCTTCATTTTTTAAATACTTATTACTTCTAAAAACATACTACTTTAAACTTTTATTCAATCTTCTTTTCATACTTTACTTCTTCACTTTTCTAAATACTTATTACTTCTCAAAGCATACTATTTAAATCTGAAATCCAATCTTCTTTTCTTACTTTACTTCTTCACTTTTCTAAATACTTATTACTTTTAAAAGCATACTACTTAAAACTGAAATTCAATCTTCTTTTCTTACTTTACTTAAACACTTTTCCAAATACTTATTTTCTAAAATCATAAAACTTAAAACTGAAATTCTATCTTCTTTTCTTACTTTACTTCTTCAATTTTCTAAATACTTAATACTTCTCAAAGCATACTACTTAAAACTGAAATTCTATCTTTTTTTCTTACTTTACTTAAACACTTTTCCAAATACTTATTACTTCTAAAAGCATACTACTTAAAACTAAAATTCTATCTTCTTTTCATACTTTACTTCTTCACTTTTCTTAATAATTATTATTTCTAAAAGCATACTAATTAAAACTGATATTCTATCTTCTTTTCTTACTTTACTTAAACACTTTTCCAAATACTTATTACTTCTAAAAGCATACTACTTTAAACTTTTATTCAATCTTCTTTTCTTACTTTACTTCTTCACTGTTCTAAAAACTTATTACTTCTAAAAGCATACTAATTAAAACTGAAATTCTATCTTCTTTTCATACTTTACTTACACACTTTTCATAATAATTATTATTTCTAAAAGCATACTAAATTAAAACTGAAATTCTATCTTCTTTTCTTACTTTACTTCTTCACTTTTCTAAATACTTATTACTTCTAAAAGCTCACTACTTCAAACTGAAATTCTATCTTCTTTTCTTACTTTAATAATTCATTTTTAAAAATACTTAATAATTCTCAAAGCATAAAACTTAAAACTGAAATTCTATCTTCTTTTCTTACTTTACTTAAACACTTTTCCAAATACTTATTACTTCTAAAAGCATACTCCTTAAAACTATAATTCTATCTTCTTTTCTTACTTTACTTCTTCACTGTTCTAAAAACTTATTACTTCTAAAAGCATACTAATTAAAACTGAAATTCTATCTTCTTTTCATACTTTACTTACACACTTTTCATAATAATTATTATTTCTAAAAGCATACTAAATTAAAACTGAAATTCTATCTTCTTTTCTTACTTTACTTCTTCACTTTTCTAAATACTTATTACTTCTAAAAGCTCACTACTTCAAACTGAAATTCTATCTTCTTTTCTTACTTTACTTACACACTTTTCATAATAATTATTATTTCTAAAAGCATACCACTTAAAACTAAAATTCAATCTATTTTCTTACTTTACTTCTTCACTTTTCTAAATACTTAATAATTCTCAAAGCATACTACTTAAAACTAAAATTCTATCTTCTTTTCTTACTTTACTTAAACACTTTTCAAATACTTATTACTTCTAAAAGCATACTATTTAAATCTGAAATTCTATCTTCTTTTCTTACTTTAATTCTTCATTTTTTAAATACTTATTACTTCTAAAAACATACTACTTTAAACTTTTATTCAATCTTCTTTTCATACTTTACTTCTTCACTTTTCTAAATACTTATTACTTCTCAAAGCATACTACTTAAAACTGAAATTCTATCTTCTTTTCATACTTTACTTACACACTTTTCTAAATACTTATTGCTTCTAAAAGCATACTACTTAAAACTAAAATTCTATCTTCTTCACTTACTTTACTTAAACACTTTTAAAAATAATTATTACTTCTAAAAGCATACTAATTAAAATTGAAATTCTATCTTCTTTTCTTACTTTACTTAAACACTTTTCAAATACTTATTACTTCTAAAAGCATACTATTTAAATCTGAAATTCTATCTTCTTTTCTTACTTTAATTCTTCATTTTTTAAATACTTATTACTTCTAAAAACATACTACTTTAAACTTTTATTCAATCTTCTTTTCATACTTTACTTCTTCACTTTTCTAAATACTTATTACTTCTCAAAGCATACTATTTAAATCTGAAATCCAATCTTCTTTTCTTACTTTACTTCTTCACTTTTCTAAATACTTATTACTTTTAAAAGCATACTACTTAAAACTGAAATTCAATCTTCTTTTCTTACTTTACTTAAACACTTTTCCAAATACTTATTTTCTAAAATCATAAAACTTAAAACTGAAATTCTATCTTCTTTTCTTACTTTACTTCTTCAATTTTCTAAATACTTAATACTTCTCAAAGCATACTACTTAAAACTGAAATTCTATCTTCTTTTCTTACTTTACTTAAACACTTTTCCAAATACTTATTACTTCTAAAAGCATACTACTTAAAACTAAAATTCTATCTTCTTCACTTACTTTACTTACACACTTTTCTTAATAATTATTATTTCTAAAAGCATACTAATTAAAACTGATATTCTATCTTCTTTTCTTACTTTACTTAAACACTTTTCCAAATACTTATTACTTCTAAAAGCATACTACTTTAAACTTTTATTCAATCTTCTTTTCTTACTTTACTTCTTCACTGTTCTAAAAACTTATTATTTCTAAAAGCATACTAATTAAAACTGAAATTCTATCTTCTTTTCATACTTTACTTACACACTTTTCATAATAATTATTATTTCTAAAAGCATACTAAATTAAAACTGAAATTCTATCTTCTTTTCTTACTTTACTTCTTCACTTTTCTAAATACTTATTACTTCTAAAAGCTCACTACTTCAAACTGAAATTCTATCTTCTTTTCTTACTTTAATAATTCATTTTTAAAAATACTTAATAATTCTCAAAGCATAAAACTTAAAACTGAAATTCAATCTTCTTTTCTTACTTTACTTAAACACTTTTCCAAATACTTATTACTTCTAAAAGCATACTCCTTAAAACTATAATTCTATCTTCTTTTCTTACTTTACTTCTTCACTGTTCTAAAAACTTATTACTTCTAAAAGCATACTAATTAAAACTGAAATTCTATCTTCTTTTCATACTTTACTTACACACTTTTCATAATAATTATTATTTCTAAAAGCATACTAAATTAAAACTGAAATTCTATCTTCTTTTCTTACTTTACTTAAACACTTTTCCAAATACTTATTGCTTCTAAAAGCATACTACTTAAAACTAAAATTCTATCTTCTTCACTTACTTTACTTACACACTTTTCATAATACTTAATAATTCTCAAAGCATAAAACTTAAAACTGAAATTCTATCTTCTTTTCTTACTTTACTTAAACACTTTTCCAAATACTTATTACTTCTAAAAGCATACTACTTTAAACTTTTATTCAATCTTCTTTTCTTACTTTACTTCTTCACTGTTCTAAAAACTTATTACTTCTAAAAGCATACTAATTAAAACTGAAATTCTATCTTCTTTTCATACTTTACTTACACACTTTTCATAATAATTATTATTTCTAAAAGCATACTAAATTAAAACTGAAATTCTATCTTCTTTTCTTACTTTACTTCTTCACTTTTCTAAATACTTATTACTTCTAAAAGCATACTACTTCAAACTGATATTCTATCTTCTTTTCTTACTTTACTTCTTCACTTTTCCAAATAGATATTACTTCTCAAATCATACTACTTAAAACTGAAATTTTATCTTCTTCTCTTACTTTACTTCTTCATTTTTCTAAATACTTATTTCTAAAAGCATACTACTTAAAACTGATATTCAATCTATTTTCTTACTTTACTTACACACTTTTCAAATATTACTTTCTAAAAGCATACTAATTAAAACTGAAATTCTATCTTCTTCACTTACTTTACTTAAACACTTTTAAAAATAATTATTACTTCTAAAAGCATACTAATTAAAATTGAAATTCTATCTTCTTTTCTTACTTTACTTCTTCATTTTTCTAAATACTTATTTCTAAAAGCATACTATTTAAATCTGAAATCCAATCTTCTTTTCTTACTTTACTTCTTCACTTTTCTAAATACTTATTACTTTTAAAAGCATACTACTTAAAACTGAAATTCAATCTTCTTTTCTTACTTTACTTAAACACTTTTCCAAATACTTATTTTCTAAAATCATAAAACTTAAAACTGAAATTCTATCTTCTTTTCTTACTTTACTTCTTCAATTTTCTAAATACTTAATACTTCTCAAAGCATACTACTTAAAACTGAAATTCTATCTTCTTTTCTTACTTTACTTAAACACTTTTCCAAATACTTATTACTTCTAAAAGCATACTACTTAAAACTAAAATTCTATCTTCTTCACTTACTTTACTTACACACTTTTCTTAATAATTATTATTTCTAAAAGCATACTAATTAAAACTGATATTCTATCTTCTTTTCTTACTTTACTTAAACACTTTTCCAAATACTTATTACTTCTAAAAGCATACTACTTTAAACTTTTATTCAATCTTCTTTTCTTACTTTACTTCTTCACTGTTCTAAAAACTTATTATTTCTAAAAGCATACTAATTAAAACTGAAATTCTATCTTCTTTTCATACTTTACTTACACACTTTTCATAATAATTATTATTTCTAAAAGCATACTAAATTAAAACTGAAATTCTATCTTCTTTTCTTACTTTACTTCTTCACTTTTCTAAATACTTATTACTTCTAAAAGCTCACTACTTCAAACTGAAATTCTATCTTCTTTTCTTACTTTAATAATTCATTTTTAAAAATACTTAATAATTCTCAAAGCATAAAACTTAAAACTGAAATTCTATCTTCTTTTCTTACTTTACTTAAACACTTTTCCAAATACTTATTACTTCTAAAAGCATACTACTTTAAACTTTTATTCAATCTTCTTTTCTTACTTTACTTCTTCACTGTTCTAAAAACTTATTACTTCTAAAAGCATACTAATAAAAACTGAAATTCTATCTTCTTTTCATACTTTACTTACACACTTTTCATAATAATTATTATTTCTAAAAGCATACTAAATTAAAACTGAAATTCTATCTTCTTTTCTTACTTTACTTCTTCACTTTTCTAAATACTTATTACTTCTAAAAGCATACTACTTCAAACTGATATTCTATCTTCTTTTCTTACTTTAATAATTCATTTTTAAAAATACTTAATAATTCTCAAAGCATAAAACTTAAAACTGAAATTCTATCTTCTTTTCTTACTTTACTTAAACACTTTTCCAAATACTTATTACTTCTAAAAGCATACTACTTTAAACTTTTATTCAATCTTCTTTTCTTACTTTACTTCTTCACTGTTCTAAAAACTTATTACTTCTAAAAGCATACTAATAAAAACTGAAATTCTATCTTCTTTTCATACTTTACTTACACACTTTTCATAATAATTATTATTTCTAAAAGCATACTAAATTAAAACTGAAATTCTATCTTCTTTTCTTACTTTACTTCTTCACTTTTCTAAATACTTATTACTTCTAAAAGCATACTACTTCAAACTGATATTCTATCTTCTTTTCTTACTTTACTTCTTCACTTTTCCAAATAGATATTACTTCTCAAATCATACTACTTAAAACTGAAATTTTATCTTCTTCTCTTACTTTACTTCTTCATTTTTCTAAATACTTATTTCTAAAAGCATACTACTTAAAACTGATATTCAATCTATTTTCTTACTTTACTTACACACTTTTCAAATATTACTTTCTAAAAGCATACTATCTAAAACTAAAATTCAATCTTCTTTTCTTACTTTACTTCTTCACTGTTTAAAAACTTATTACTTCTAAAAGCATACTACTTAAAACTGAAATTCTATCTTCTTTTCTTACTTTACTTACACACTTTTCATAATAATTATTATTTCTAAAAGCATACTAATAAAAACTGAAATTCTATCTTCTTTTCTTATTTTACTTACACACTTTTCCAAATAATTATTACTTCTATAAGCATACTACTTCAAACTGATATTCAATCTTCTTTTCTTACTTTACTTAAACACTTTTCCAAATACTTATTATTTCTAAAAGCATAAAACTTAAAACTGAAATTCTATCTTCTTTTCTTACTTTACTTACACACTTTTCATAATACTTATTACTTCTCAAAGCATACTACTTCAAACTGATATTCTATCTTCTTTTCTTACTTTACTTACACACTTTTCATAATACTTATTACTTCTAAAAACATACTACTTTAAACTTTTATTCAATCTTCTTTTCATACTTTACTTCTTCACTTTTCTAAATACTTATTACTTCTCAAAGATACTACTTAAAAATGAAATTCTATCTTCTTTTCATACTTTACTTACACACTTTTCATAATAATTATTATTTCTAAAAGCATACTAAATTAAAACTGAAATTCTATCTTCTTTTCTTACTTTACTTCTTCACTTTTCTAAATACTTATTACTTCTAAAAGCTCACTACTTCAAACTGAAATTCTATCTTCTTTTCTTACTTTAATAATTCATTTTTAAAAATACTTAATAATTCTCAAAGCATAAAACTTAAAACTGAAATTCAATCTTCTTTTCTTACTTTACTTAAACACTTTTCCAAATACTTATTACTTCTAAAAGCATACTCCTTAAAACTATAATTCTATCTTCTTTTCTTACTTTACTTCTTCACTGTTCTAAAAACTTATTACTTCTAAAAGCATACTAATTAAAACTGAAATTCTATCTTCTTTTCATACTTTACTTACACACTTTTCATAATAATTATTATTTCTAAAAGCATACTAAATTAAAACTGAAATTCTATCTTCTTTTCTTACTTTACTTAAACACTTTTCCAAATACTTATTGCTTCTAAAAGCATACTACTTAAAACTAAAATTCTATCTTCTTCACTTACTTTACTTACACACTTTTCATAATACTTAATAATTCTCAAAGCATAAAACTTAAAACTGAAATTCTATCTTCTTTTCTTACTTTACTTAAACACTTTTCCAAATACTTATTACTTCTAAAAGCATACTACTTTAAACTTTTATTCAATCTTCTTTTCTTACTTTACTTCTTCACTGTTCTAAAAACTTATTACTTCTAAAAGCATACTAATTAAAACTGAAATTCTATCTTCTTTTCATACTTTACTTACACACTTTTCATAATAATTATTATTTCTAAAAGCATACTAAATTAAAACTGAAATTCTATCTTCTTTTCTTACTTTACTTCTTCACTTTTCTAAATACTTATTACTTCTAAAAGCATACTACTTCAAACTGATATTCTATCTTCTTTTCTTACTTTACTTCTTCACTTTTCCAAATAGATATTACTTCTCAAATCATACTACTTAAAACTGAAATTTTATCTTCTTCTCTTACTTTACTTCTTCATTTTTCTAAATACTTATTTCTAAAAGCATACTACTTAAAACTGATATTCAATCTATTTTCTTACTTTACTTACACACTTTTCAAATATTACTTTCTAAAAGCATACTAATTAAAACTGAAATTCTATCTTCTTCACTTACTTTACTTAAACACTTTTAAAAATAATTATTACTTCTAAAAGCATACTAATTAAAATTGAAATTCTATCTTCTTTTCTTACTTTACTTCTTCATTTTTCTAAATACTTATTTCTAAAAGCATACTATTTAAATCTGAAATCCAATCTTCTTTTCTTACTTTACTTCTTCACTTTTCTAAATACTTATTACTTTTAAAAGCATACTACTTAAAACTGAAATTCAATCTTCTTTTCTTACTTTACTTAAACACTTTTCCAAATACTTATTTTCTAAAATCATAAAACTTAAAACTGAAATTCTATCTTCTTTTCTTACTTTACTTCTTCAATTTTCTAAATACTTAATACTTCTCAAAGCATACTACTTAAAACTGAAATTCTATCTTCTTTTCTTACTTTACTTAAACACTTTTCCAAATACTTATTACTTCTAAAAGCATACTACTTAAAACTAAAATTCTATCTTCTTCACTTACTTTACTTACACACTTTTCTTAATAATTATTATTTCTAAAAGCATACTAATTAAAACTGATATTCTATCTTCTTTTCTTACTTTACTTAAACACTTTTCCAAATACTTATTACTTCTAAAAGCATACTACTTTAAACTTTTATTCAATCTTCTTTTCTTACTTTACTTCTTCACTGTTCTAAAAACTTATTATTTCTAAAAGCATACTAATTAAAACTGAAATTCTATCTTCTTTTCATACTTTACTTACACACTTTTCATAATAATTATTATTTCTAAAAGCATACTAAATTAAAACTGAAATTCTATCTTCTTTTCTTACTTTACTTCTTCACTTTTCTAAATACTTATTACTTCTAAAAGCTCACTACTTCAAACTGAAATTCTATCTTCTTTTCTTACTTTAATAATTCATTTTTAAAAATACTTAATAATTCTCAAAGCATAAAACTTAAAACTGAAATTCTATCTTCTTTTCTTACTTTACTTAAACACTTTTCCAAATACTTATTACTTCTAAAAGCATACTACTTTAAACTTTTATTCAATCTTCTTTTCTTACTTTACTTCTTCACTGTTCTAAAAACTTATTACTTCTAAAAGCATACTAATAAAAACTGAAATTCTATCTTCTTTTCATACTTTACTTACACACTTTTCATAATAATTATTATTTCTAAAAGCATACTAAATTAAAACTGAAATTCTATCTTCTTTTCTTACTTTACTTCTTCACTTTTCTAAATACTTATTACTTCTAAAAGCATACTACTTCAAACTGATATTCTATCTTCTTTTCTTACTTTAATAATTCATTTTTAAAAATACTTAATAATTCTCAAAGCATAAAACTTAAAACTGAAATTCTATCTTCTTTTCTTACTTTACTTAAACACTTTTCCAAATACTTATTACTTCTAAAAGCATACTACTTTAAACTTTTATTCAATCTTCTTTTCTTACTTTACTTCTTCACTGTTCTAAAAACTTATTACTTCTAAAAGCATACTAATAAAAACTGAAATTCTATCTTCTTTTCATACTTTACTTACACACTTTTCATAATAATTATTATTTCTAAAAGCATACTAAATTAAAACTGAAATTCTATCTTCTTTTCTTACTTTACTTCTTCACTTTTCTAAATACTTATTACTTCTAAAAGCATACTACTTCAAACTGATATTCTATCTTCTTTTCTTACTTTACTTCTTCACTTTTCCAAATAGATATTACTTCTCAAATCATACTACTTAAAACTGAAATTTTATCTTCTTCTCTTACTTTACTTCTTCATTTTTCTAAATACTTATTTCTAAAAGCATACTACTTAAAACTGATATTCAATCTATTTTCTTACTTTACTTACACACTTTTCAAATATTACTTTCTAAAAGCATACTATCTAAAACTAAAATTCAATCTTCTTTTCTTACTTTACTTCTTCACTGTTTAAAAACTTATTACTTCTAAAAGCATACTACTTAAAACTGAAATTCTATCTTCTTTTCTTACTTTACTTACACACTTTTCATAATAATTATTATTTCTAAAAGCATACTAATAAAAACTGAAATTCTATCTTCTTTTCTTATTTTACTTACACACTTTTCCAAATAATTATTACTTCTATAAGCATACTACTTAAAACTGAAATTCTATCTTCTTTTCTTACTTTACTTAAACACTTTTCCAAATACTTATTACTTCTAAAAGCATACTACTTAAAACTAAAATTCTATCTTCTTCACTTACTTTACTTACACACTTTTCTTAATAATTATTATTTCTAAAAGCATACTAATTAAAACTGATATTCTATCTTCTTTTCTTACTTTACTTAAACACTTTTCCAAATACTTATTACTTCTAAAAGCATACTACTTTAAACTTTTATTCAATCTTCTTTTCTTACTTTACTTCTTCACTGTTCTAAAAACTTATTATTTCTAAAAGCATACTAATTAAAACTGAAATTCTATCTTTTTTTCATACTTTACTTACACACTTTTCATAATACTTATTACTTCTAAAAGCATAATACTTAAAACTGAAATTCTATCTTCTTTTCTTACTTTACTTCTTCATTTTTCTAAATACTTATTACTTCTAAAAGCATACTACTTAAAACTGAAATTCTATCTTCTTTTCTTACTTTACTTACACACTTTTCATAATAATTATTATTTCTAAAAGCATACTAAATTAAAACTGAAATTCTATCTTCTTTTCTTACTTTACTTCTTCACTTTTCTAAATACTTAATAATTCTCAAAGCATACTACTTAAAACTAAAATTCTATCTTCTTTTCTTACTTTACTTAAACACTTTTCAAATACTTATTACTTCTAAAAGCATACTACTTAAAACTAAAATTCTATCTTCTTCACTTACTTTAATTCTTCATTTTTTAAATACTTATTACTTCTAAAAACATACTACTTTAAACTTTTATTCAATCTTCTTTTCATACTTTACTTCTTCACTTTTCTAAATACTTATTACTTCTCAAAGCATACTACTTAAAACTGAAATTCTATCTTCTTTTCATACTTTACTTACACACTTTTCTAAATACTTATTGCTTCTAAAAGCATACTACTTAAAACTAAAATTCTATCTTCTTCACTTACTTTACTTAAACACTTTTAAAAATAATTATTACTTCTAAAAGCATACTAATTAAAACTGAAATTCTATCTTCTTTTCTTACTTTACTTAAACACTTTTCAAATACTTATTACTTCTAAAAGCATACTATTTAAATCTGAAATTCTATCTTCTTTTCTTACTTTAATTCTTCATTTTTTAAATACTTATTACTTCTAAAAACATACTACTTTAAACTTTTATTCAATCTTCTTTTCATACTTTACTTCTTCACTTTTCTAAATACTTATTACTTCTAAAAGCATACTATTTAAATCTGAAATCCAATCTTCTTTTCTTACTTTACTTCTTCACTTTTCTAAATACTTATTACTTTTAAAAGCATACTACTTAAAACTGAAATTCAATCTTCTTTTCTTACTTTACTTAAACACTTTTCCAAATACTTATTTTCTAAAATCATAAAACTTAAAACTGAAATTCTATCTTCTTTTCTTACTTTACTTCTTCAATTTTCTAAATACTTAATACTTCTCAAAGCATACTACTTAAAACTGAAATTCTATCTTCTTTTCTTACTTTACTTAAACACTTTTCCAAATACTTATTACTTCTAAAAGCATACTACTTAAAACTAAAATTCTATCTTCTTCACTTACTTTACTTACACACTTTTCTTAATAATTATTATTTCTAAAAGCATACTAATTAAAACTGATATTCTATCTTCTTTTCTTACTTTACTTAAACACTTTTCCAAATACTTATTACTTCTAAAAACATACTCCTTAAAACTGAAATTCTATCTTCTTTTCTTACTTTACTTCTTCATTTTTCTAAATACTTATTTCTAAAAGCATACTATTTAAATCTGAAATCCAATCTTCTTTTCTTACTTTACTTCTTCACTTTTCTAAATACTTATTACTTTTAAAAGCATACTACTTAAAACTGAAATTCAATCTTCTTTTCTTACTTTACTTAAACACTTTTCCAAATACTTATTTTCTAAAATCATAAAACTTAAAACTGAAATTCTATCTTCTTTTCTTACTTTACTTCTTCAATTTTCTAAATACTTAATACTTCTCAAAGCATACTACTTAAAACTGAAATTCTATCTTCTTTTCTTACTTTACTTAAACACTTTTCCAAATACTTATTACTTCTAAAAGCATACTACTTAAAACTAAAATTCTATCTTCTTCACTTACTTTACTTACACACTTTTCTTAATAATTATTATTTCTAAAAGCATACTAATTAAAACTGATATTCTATCTTCTTTTCTTACTTTACTTAAACACTTTTCCAAATACTTATTACTTCTAAAAGCATACTACTTTAAACTTTTATTCAATCTTCTTTTCTTACTTTACTTCTTCACTGTTCTAAAAACTTATTATTTCTAAAAGCATACTAATTAAAACTGAAATTCTATCTTCTTTTCATACTTTACTTACACACTTTTCATAATAATTATTATTTCTAAAAGCATACTAAATTAAAACTGAAATTCTATCTTCTTTTCTTACTTTACTTCTTCACTTTTCTAAATACTTATTACTTCTAAAAGCTCACTACTTCAAACTGAAATTCTATCTTCTTTTCTTACTTTAATAATTCATTTTTAAAAATACTTAATAATTCTCAAAGCATAAAACTTAAAACTGAAATTCTATCTTCTTTTCTTACTTTACTTCTTCACTGTTTAAAAACTTATTACTTCTAAAAGCATACTACTTAAAACTGAAATTCTATCTTCTTTTCTTACTTTACTTCTTCACTGTTCTAAAAACTTATTACTTCTAAAAGCATACTAATAAAAACTGAAATTCTATCTTCTTTTCATACTTTACTTACACACTTTTCATAATAATTATTATTTCTAAAAGCATACTAAATTAAAACTGAAATTCTATCTTCTTTTCTTACTTTACTTCTTCACTTTTCTAAATACTTATTACTTCTAAAAGCATACTACTTCAAACTGATATTCTATCTTCTTTTCTTACTTTACTTCTTCACTTTTCCAAATAGATATTACTTCTCAAATCATACTACTTAAAACTGAAATTTTATCTTCTTCTCTTACTTTACTTCTTCATTTTTCTAAATACTTATTTCTAAAAGCATACTACTTAAAACTGATATTCAATCTATTTTCTTACTTTACTTACACACTTTTCAAATATTACTTTCTAAAAGCATACTATCTAAAACTAAAATTCAATCTTCTTTTCTTACTTTACTTCTTCACTGTTTAAAAACTTATTACTTCTAAAAGCATACTACTTAAAACTGAAATTCTATCTTCTTTTCTTACTTTACTTACACACTTTTCATAATAATTATTATTTCTAAAAGCATACTAATAAAAACTGAAATTCTATCTTCTTTTCTTATTTTACTTACACACTTTTCCAAATAATTATTACTTCTATAAGCATACTACTTCAAACTGATATTCAATCTTCTTTTCTTACTTTACTTAAACACTTTTCCAAATACTTATTATTTCTAAAAGCATAAAACTTAAAACTGAAATTCTATCTTCTTTTCTTACTTTACTTACACACTTTTCATAATACTTATTACTTCTCAAAGCATACTACTTCAAACTGATATTCTATCTTCTTTTCTTACTTTACTTACACACTTTTCATAATACTTATTACTTCTAAAAACATACTACTTTAAACTTTTATTCAATCTTCTTTTCATACTTTACTTCTTCACTTTTCTAAATACTTATTACTTCTCAAAGATACTACTTAAAAATGAAATTCTATCTTTTTTTCATACTTTACTTACACACTTTTCATAATACTTATTACTTCTAAAAGCATAATACTTAAAACTGAAATTCTATCTTCTTTTCTTACTTTACTTCTTCATTTTTCTAAATACTTATTACTTCTAAAAGCATACTACTTAAAACTGAAATTCTATCTTCTTTTCTTACTTTACTTACACACTTTTCATAATAATTATTATTTCTAAAAGCATACTAAATTAAAACTGAAATTCTATCTTCTTTTCTTACTTTACTTCTTCACTTTTCTAAATACTTAATAATTCTCAAAGCATACTACTTAAAACTAAAATTCTATCTTCTTTTCTTACTTTACTTAAACACTTTTCAAATACTTATTACTTCTAAAAGCATACTACTTAAAACTAAAATTCTATCTTCTTCACTTACTTTAATTCTTCATTTTTTAAATACTTATTACTTCTAAAAACATACTACTTTAAACTTTTATTCAATCTTCTTTTCATACTTTACTTCTTCACTTTTCTAAATACTTATTACTTCTCAAAGCATACTACTTAAAACTGAAATTCTATCTTCTTTTCATACTTTACTTACACACTTTTCTAAATACTTATTGCTTCTAAAAGCATACTACTTAAAACTAAAATTCTATCTTCTTCACTTACTTTACTTAAACACTTTTAAAAATAATTATTACTTCTAAAAGCATACTAATTAAAACTGAAATTCTATCTTCTTTTCTTACTTTACTTAAACACTTTTCAAATACTTATTACTTCTAAAAGCATACTATTTAAATCTGAAATTCTATCTTCTTTTCTTACTTTAATTCTTCATTTTTTAAATACTTATTACTTCTAAAAACATACTACTTAAAACTTTTATTCAATCTTCTTTTCATACTTTACTTCTTCACTTTTCTAAATACTTATTACTTCTAAAAGCATACTATTTAAATCTGAAATCCAATCTTCTTTTCTTACTTTACTTCTTCACTTTTCTAAATACTTATTACTTTTAAAAGCATACTACTTAAAACTGAAATTCAATCTTCTTTTCTTACTTTACTTAAACACTTTTCCAAATACTTATTTTCTAAAATCATAAAACTTAAAACTGAAATTCTATCTTCTTTTCTTACTTTACTTCTTCAATTTTCTAAATACTTAATACTTCTCAAAGCATACTACTTAAAACTGAAATTCTATCTTCTTTTCTTACTTTACTTAAACACTTTTCCAAATACTTATTACTTCTAAAAGCATACTACTTAAAACTAAAATTCTATCTTCTTCACTTACTTTACTTACACACTTTTCTTAATAATTATTATTTCTAAAAGCATACTAATTAAAACTGATATTCTATCTTCTTTTCTTACTTTACTTAAACACTTTTCCAAATACTTATTACTTCTAAAAACATACTCCTTAAAACTGAAATTCTATCTTCTTTTCTTACTTTACTTCTTCATTTTTCTAAATACTTATTTCTAAAAGCATACTATTTAAATCTGAAATCCAATCTTCTTTTCTTACTTTACTTCTTCACTTTTCTAAATACTTATTACTTTTAAAAGCATACTACTTAAAACTGAAATTCAATCTTCTTTTCTTACTTTACTTAAACACTTTTCCAAATACTTATTTTCTAAAATCATAAAACTTAAAACTGAAATTCTATCTTCTTTTCTTACTTTACTTCTTCAATTTTCTAAATACTTAATACTTCTCAAAGCATACTACTTAAAACTGAAATTCTATCTTCTTTTCTTACTTTACTTAAACACTTTTCCAAATACTTATTACTTCTAAAAGCATACTACTTAAAACTAAAATTCTATCTTCTTCACTTACTTTACTTACACACTTTTCTTAATAATTATTATTTCTAAAAGCATACTAATTAAAACTGATATTCTATCTTCTTTTCTTACTTTACTTAAACACTTTTCCAAATACTTATTACTTCTAAAAGCATACTACTTTAAACTTTTATTCAATCTTCTTTTCTTACTTTACTTCTTCACTGTTCTAAAAACTTATTATTTCTAAAAGCATACTAATTAAAACTGAAATTCTATCTTCTTTTCATACTTTACTTACACACTTTTCATAATAATTATTATTTCTAAAAGCATACTAAATTAAAACTGAAATTCTATCTTCTTTTCTTACTTTACTTCTTCACTTTTCTAAATACTTATTACTTCTAAAAGCTCACTACTTCAAACTGAAATTCTATCTTCTTTTCTTACTTTAATAATTCATTTTTAAAAATACTTAATAATTCTCAAAGCATAAAACTTAAAACTGAAATTCTATCTTCTTTTCTTACTTTACTTCTTCACTGTTTAAAAACTTATTACTTCTAAAAGCATACTACTTAAAACTGAAATTCTATCTTCTTTTCTTACTTTACTTCTTCACTGTTCTAAAAACTTATTACTTCTAAAAGCATACTAATTAAAACTGAAATTCTATCTTCTTTTCATACTTTACTTACACACTTTTCATAATAATTATTATTTCTAAAAGCATACTAAATTAAAACTGAAATTCTATCTTCTTTTCTTACTTTACTTCTTCACTTTTCTAAATACTTATTACTTCTAAAAGCTCACTACTTCAAACTGAAATTCTATCTTCTTTTCTTACTTTAATAATTCATTTTTAAAAATACTTAATAATTCTCAAAGCATAAAACTTAAAACTGAAATTCTATCTTCTTTTCTTACTTTACTTAAACACTTTTCCAAATACTTATTACTTCTAAAAGCATACTACTTTAAACTTTTATTCAATCTTCTTTTCTTACTTTACTTCTTCACTGTTCTAAAAACTTATTACTTCTAAAAGCATACTAATAAAAACTGAAATTCTATCTTCTTTTCATACTTTACTTACACACTTTTCATAATAATTATTATTTCTAAAAGCATACTAAATTAAAACTGAAATTCTATCTTCTTTTCTTACTTTACTTCTTCACTTTTCTAAATACTTATTACTTCTAAAAGCATACTACTTCAAACTGATATTCTATCTTCTTTTCTTACTTTACTTCTTCACTTTTCCAAATAGATATTACTTCTCAAATCATACTACTTAAAACTGAAATTTTATCTTCTTCTCTTACTTTACTTCTTCATTTTTCTAAATACTTATTTCTAAAAGCATACTACTTAAAGCTGATATTCAATCTATTTTCTTACTTTACTTACACACTTTTCAAATATTACTTTCTAAAAGCATACTATCTAAAACTAAAATTCAATCTTCTTTTCTTACTTTACTTCTTCACTGTTTAAAAACTTATTACTTCTAAAAGCATACTACTTAAAACTGAAATTCTATCTTCTTTTCTTACTTTACTTACACACTTTTCATAATAATTATTATTTCTAAAAGCATACTAATAAAAACTGAAATTCTATCTTCTTTTCTTATTTTACTTACACACTTTTCCAAATAATTATTACTTCTATAAGCATACTACTTCAAACTGATATTCAATCTTCTTTTCTTACTTTACTTAAACACTTTTCCAAATACTTATTATTTCTAAAAGCATAAAACTTAAAACTAAAATTCTATCTTCTTTTCTTACTTTACTTCTTCACTTTTCTTAATAATTATTATTTCTAAAAGCATACTACTTCAAACTGATATTCTATCTTCTTTTCTTACTTTACTTACACACTTTTCATAATACTTATTACTTCTAAAAACATACTACTTTAAACTTTTATTCAATCTTCTTTTCATACTTTACTTCTTCACTTTTCTAAATACTTATTACTTCTCAAAGATACTACTTAAAAATGAAATTCTATCTTTTTTTCATACTTTACTTACACACTTTTTCTAAATACTTATTACTTCTAAAAGCATAATACTTAAAACTGAAATTCTATCTTCTTTTCTTACTTTACTTCTTCATTTTTCTAAATACTTATTACTTCTAAAAGCATACTACTTAAAACTGAAATTCTATCTTCTTTTCTTACTTTACTTACACACTTTTCATAATAATTATTATTTCTAAAAGCATACCACTTAAAACTAAAATTCAATCTATTTTCTTACTTTACTTCTTCACTTTTCTAAATACTTAATAATTCTCAAAGCATACTACTTAAAACTGAAATTCTATCTTCTTTTCTTACTTTACTTAAACACTTTTCAAATACTTATTACTTCTAAAAGCATACTATTTAAATCTGAAATTCTATCTTCTTTTCTTACTTTAATTCTTCATTTTCTTAATAATTATTATTTCTAAAAACATACTACTTTAAACTTTTATTCAATCTTCTTTTCATACTTTACTTCTTCACTTTTCTAAATACTTATTACTTCTCAAAGCATACTACTTAAAACTGAAATTCTATCTTCTTTTCATACTTTACTTACACACTTTTCTAAATACTTATTGCTTCTAAAAGCATACTACTTAAAACTAAAATTCTATCTTCTTCACTTACTTTACTTAAACACTTTTAAAAATAATTATTACTTCTAAAAGCATACTAATTAAAACTGAAATTCTATCTTCTTTTCTTACTTTACTTAAACACTTTTCAAATACTTATTACTTCTAAAAGCATACTATTTAAATCTGAAATTCTATCTTCTTTTCTTACTTTAATTCTTCATTTTTTAAATACTTATTACTTCTAAAAACATACTACTTTAAACTTTTATTCAATCTTCTTTTCATACTTTACTTCTTCACTTTTCTAAATACTTATTACTTCTAAAAGCATACTATTTAAATCTGAAATCCAATCTTCTTTTCTTACTTTACTTCTTCACTTTTCTAAATACTTATTACTTTTAAAAGCATACTACTTAAAACTGAAATTCAATCTTCTTTTCTTACTTTACTTAAACACTTTTCCAAATACTTATTTTCTAAAATCATAAAACTTAAAACTGAAATTCTATCTTCTTTTCTTACTTTACTTCTTCAATTTTCTAAATACTTAATACTTCTCAAAGCATACTACTTAAAACTGAAATTCTATCTTCTTTTCTTACTTTACTTAAACACTTTTCCAAATACTTATTACTTCTAAAAGCATACTACTTAAAACTAAAATTCTATCTTCTTCACTTACTTTACTTACACACTTTTCTTAATAATTATTATTTCTAAAAGCATACTAATTAAAACTGATATTCTATCTTCTTTTCTTACTTTACTTAAACACTTTTCCAAATACTTATTACTTCTAAAAACATACTCCTTAAAACTGAAATTCTATCTTCTTTTCTTACTTTACTTCTTCACTGTTCTAAAAACTTATTATTTCTAAAAGCATACTAATTAAAACTGAAATTCTATCTTCTTTTCATACTTTACTTACACACTTTTCATAATAATTATTATTTCTAAAAGCATACTAAATTAAAACTGAAATTCTATCTTCTTTTCTTACTTTACTTCTTCACTTTTCTAAATACTTATTACTTCTAAAAGCTCACTACTTCAAACTGAAATTCTATCTTCTTTTCTTACTTTAATAATTCATTTTTAAAAATACTTAATAATTCTCAAAGCATAAAACTTAAAACTGAAATTCTATCTTCTTTTCTTACTTTACTTAAACACTTTTCCAAATACTTATTACTTCTAAAAGCATACTACTTAAAACTATAATTCTATCTTCTTTTCTTACTTTACTTCTTCACTGTTCTAAAAACTTATTACTTCTAAAAGCATACTAATTAAAACTGAAATTCTATCTTCTTTTCATACTTTACTTACACACTTTTCATAATAATTATTATTTCTAAAAGCATACTAAATTAAAACTGAAATTCTATCTTCTTTTCTTACTTTACTTCTTCACTTTTCTAAATACTTATTACTTCTAAAAGCATACTACTTCAAACTGATATTCTATCTTCTTTTCTTACTTTACTTAAACACTTTTCCAAATAGATATTACTTCTCAAATCATACTACTTAAAACTAAAATTCTATCTTCTTCACTTACTTTACTTACACACTTTTCTTAATAATTATTATTTCTAAAAGCATACTAATTAAAACTGATATTCTATCTTCTTTTCTTACTTTACTTACACACTTTTCAAATATTACTTTCTAAAAGCATACTATCTAAAACTAAAATTCAATCTTCTTTTCTTACTTTACTTCTTCACTGTTCTAAAAACTTATTACTTCTAAAAGCATACTACTTAAAACTGAAATTCTATCTTCTTTTCTTACTTTACTTACACACTTTTCATAATAATTATTATTTCTAAAAGCATACTAATAAAAACTGAAATTCTATCTTCTTTTCTTACTTTACTTACACACTTTTCATAATACTTATTACTTCTAAAAACATACTACTTTAAACTTTTATTCAATCTTCTTTTCATACTTTACTTAAACACTTTTCTAAATACTTATTACTTCTCAAAGATACTACTTAAAAATGAAATTCTATCTTTTTTTCATACTTTACTTACACACTTTTCATAATACTTATTACTTCTAAAAGCATAATAATTAAAACTGAAATTCTATCTTCTTTTCTTACTTTACTTCTTCATTTTTCTAAATACTTATTACTTCTAAAAGCATACTACTTAAAACTGAAATTCTATCTTCTTTTCTTACTTTACTTACACACTTTTCATTTCTTTTAAAACTAAAATTCAATATTTTCTTACTTTATTACTTTTCTTCTAAAAAGCATACTACTTAAAACTAAAATTCTATCTTCTTTTCTTACTTTACTTAAACACTTTTCAAATACTTATTACTTCTAAAAGCATACTATTTAAACTTATCTTCTTTTCTTAAACTAAATAAATTCATATCTTTAAACTGAAATTTTTCTTACTTTACTTCTTCACTTTTCTAAATACTTAATAATTCTCAAAGCATACTACTTAAAACTAAAATTCTATCTTCTTTTCTTACTTTACTTAAACACTTTTCCAAATACTTATTACTTCTAAAAGCATACTACTTAAAACTAAAATTCTATCTTCTTCACTTACTTTACTTACACACTTTTCTTAATAATTATTATTTCTAAAAGCATACTAATTAAAACTGATATTCTATCTTCTTTTCTTACTTTACTTAAACACTTTTCCAAATACTTATTACTTCTAAAAACATACTCCTTAAAACTGAAATTCTATCTTCTTTTCTTACTTTACTTCTTCACTGTTCTAAAAACTTATTATTTCTAAAAGCATACTAATTAAAACTGAAATTCTATCTTCTTTTCATACTTTACTTCTTCACTTTTCTAAATACTTAATAATTCTCAAAGCATACTACTTAAAACTAAAATTCTATCTTCTTTTCTTACTTTACTTAAACACTTTTCAAATACTTATTACTTCTAAAAGCATACTATTTAAATCTGAAATTCTATCTTCTTTTCTTACTTTAATTCTTCATTTTTTAAATACTTATTACTTCTAAAAACATACTACTTTAAACTTTTATTCAATCTTCTTTTCATACTTTACTTCTTCACTTTTCTAAATACTTATTACTTCTCAAAGCATACTACTTAAAACTGAAATTCTATCTTCTTTTCTTACTTTACTTACACACTTTTCTAAATACTTATTGCTTCTAAAAGCATACTACTTAAAACTAAAATTCTATCTTCTTCACTTACTTTACTTAAACACTTTTAAAAATAATTATTACTTCTAAAAGCATACTAATTAAAACTGAAATTCTATCTTCTTTTCTTACTTTACTTAAACACTTTTCAAATACTTATTACTTCTAAAAGCATACTATTTAAATCTGAAATTCTATCTTCTTTTCTTACTTTAATTCTTCATTTTTTAAATACTTATTACTTCTAAAAACATACTACTTTAAACTTTTATTCAATCTTCTTTTCATACTTTACTTCTTCACTTTTCTAAATACTTATTACTTCTAAAAGCATACTATTTAAATCTGAAATCCAATCTTCTTTTCTTACTTTACTTCTTCACTTTTCTAAATACTTATTACTTTTAAAAGCATACTACTTAAAACTGAAATTCAATCTTCTTTTCTTACTTTACTTAAACACTTTTCCAAATACTTATTTTCTAAAATCATAAAACTTAAAACTGAAATTCTATCTTCTTTTCTTACTTTACTTCTTCACTTTTCTAAATACTTAATAATTCTCAAAGCATACTACTTAAAACTAAAATTCTATCTTCTTTTCTTACTTTACTTAAACACTTTTCCAAATACTTATTACTTCTAAAAGCATACTACTTAAAACTAAAATTCTATCTTCTTCACTTACTTTACTTACACACTTTTCTTAATAATTATTATTTCTAAAAGCATACTAATTAAAACTGATATTCTATCTTCTTTTCTTACTTTACTTAAACACTTTTCCAAATACTTATTACTTCTAAAAACATACTCCTTAAAACTGAAATTCTATCTTCTTTTCTTACTTTACTTCTTCACTGTTCTAAAAACTTATTATTTCTAAAAGCATACTAATTAAAACTGAAATTCTATCTTCTTTTCATACTTTACTTACACACTTTTCATAATAATTATTATTTCTAAAAGCATACTAAATTAAAACTGAAATTCTATCTTCTTTTCTTACTTTACTTCTTCACTTTTCTAAATACTTATTACTTCTAAAAGCTCACTACTTCAAACTGAAATTCTATCTTCTTTTCTTACTTTAATAATTCATTTTTAAAAATACTTAATAATTCTCAAAGCATAAAACTTAAAACTGAAATTCTATCTTCTTTTCTTACTTTACTTAAACACTTTTCCAAATACTTATTACTTCTAAAAGCATACTCCTTAAAACTGAAATTCTATCTTCTTTTCTTACTTTACTTCTTCACTGTTCTAAAAACTTATTATTTCTAAAAGCATACTAATTAAAACTGAAATTCTATCTTCTTTTCATACTTTACTTACACACTTTTCATAATAATTATTATTTCTAAAAGCATACTAAATTAAAACTGAAATTCTATCTTCTTTTCTTACTTTACTTCTTCACTTTTCTAAATACTTATTACTTCTAAAAGCATACTACTTCAAACTGATATTCTATCTTCTTTTCTTACTTTACTTAAACACTTTTCCAAATAGATATTACTTCTCAAATCATACTACTTAAAACTAAAATTCTATCTTCTTCACTTACTTTACTTACACACTTTTCTTAATAATTATTATTTCTAAAAGCATACTAATTAAAACTGATATTCTATCTTCTTTTCTTACTTTACTTACACACTTTTCAAATATTACTTTCTAAAAGCATACTATCTAAAACTAAAATTCAATCTTCTTTTCTTACTTTACTTCTTCACTGTTCTAAAAACTTATTACTTCTAAAAGCATACTACTTAAAACTGAAATTCTATCTTCTTTTCTTACTTTACTTACACACTTTTCATAATAATTATTATTTCTAAAAGCATACTAATAAAAACTGAAATTCTATCTTCTTTTCTTACTTTACTTACACACTTTTCATAATACTTATTACTTCTAAAAACATACTACTTTAAACTTTTATTCAATCTTCTTTTCATACTTTACTTAAACACTTTTCTAAATACTTATTACTTCTCAAAGATACTACTTAAAAATGAAATTCTATCTTTTTTTCATACTTTACTTACACACTTTTCATAATACTTATTACTTCTAAAAGCATAATAATTAAAACTGAAATTCTATCTTCTTTTCTTACTTTACTTCTTCATTTTTCTAAATACTTATTACTTCTAAAAGCATACTACTTAAAACTGAAATTCTATCTTCTTTTCTTACTTTACTTACACACTTTTCATAATAATTATTATTTCTAAAAGCATACCACTTAAAACTAAAATTCAATCTATTTTCTTACTTTACTTCTTCACTTTTCTAAATACTTAATAATTCTAAAAGCATACTACTTAAAACTAAAATTCTATCTTCTTTTCTTACTTTACTTAAACACTTTTCAAATACTTATTACTTCTAAAAGCATACTATTTAAATCTGAAATTCTATCTTCTTTTCTTACTTTAATTCTTCACTTTTTTAAATACTTATTACTTCTCAAAACATACTACTTTAAACTGAAATTCCATCTTCTTTTCATACTTTACTTCTTCACTTTTCTAAATACTTAATAATTCTCAAAGCATACTACTTAAAACTAAAATTCTATCTTCTTTTCTTACTTTACTTAAACACTTTTCCAAATACTTATTACTTCTAAAAGCATACTACTTAAAACTAAAATTCTATCTTCTTCACTTACTTTACTTACACACTTTTCTTAATAATTATTATTTCTAAAAGCATACTAATTAAAACTGATATTCTATCTTCTTTTCTTACTTTACTTAAACACTTTTCCAAATACTTATTACTTCTAAATGCATACTCCTTAAAACTGAAATTCTATCTTCTTTTCTTACTTTACTTCTTCACTTTTCTAAAAACTTATTATTTCTAAAAGCATACTACTTAAAACTGAAATTCTATCTTCTTTTCATACTTTACTTCTTCACTTTTCTAAATACTTAATGCTTCTCAAAGCATACTACTTAAAACTGAAATTCTATCTTCTTTTCTTACTTTACTTAAACACTTTTCAAATACTTATTACTTCTAAAAGCATACTACTTAAATCTGAAATTCTATCTTCTTTTCTTACTTTACTTCTTCACTTTTTTAAATACTTATTACTTCTAAAAGCATACTACTTAAAACTTTTATTCTATCTTCTTTTCTTACTTTACTTAAACACTTTTCCAAATACTTATTACTTCTAAAAGCATACTACTTAAAACTGAAATTCAATCTTCTTTTCTTACTTTACTTCTTCACTTTTCTAAAAACTTATTACTTCTAAAAGCATACTAATTAAAACTGAAATTCAATCTTCTTTTCTTACTTTACTTACACACTTTTCATAATAATTATTATTTCTAAAAGCATACTAAATTAAAACTGAAATTCTATCTTCTTTTCTTACTTTACTTCTTCACTTTTCTAAATACTTATTACTTCTCAAAGCATACTACTTAAAACTGATATTCTATCTTCTTTTCTTACTTTACTTCTTCACTTTTCCAAATAGATATTACTTCTCAAATCATACTACTTAAAACTGAAATTCTATCTTCTTCTCTTACTTTACTTCTTCATTTTTCTAAATACTTAATACTTCTAAAAGCATACTACTTAAAACTGATATTCAATCTATTTTCTTACTTTATTACACACTTTTCAAATATTACCTTCTCAAAGCATACTATCTAAAACTGAAATTCTATCTTCTTTTCTTACTTTACTTCTTCACTTTTAAATACTTATTACTTCTAAAAGCATACTACTTAAAACTGAAATTCTATCTTCTTTTCTTACTTTACTTACACACTTTTCATAATACATATTACTTCTAAAGCATACTACTTAAAACTGAAATTCTATCTTCTTTTCTTACTTTACTTCTTTTCTTACTTTACTTTTCACTTTTCCAAATACTTATTACTTCTAAAAGCATACTACTTAAAATTGAAATTCCATCTTCTTTTCATACTTTACTTACACACTTTTCTTAATAATTATTATTTCTAAAAGCATACTAATTAAAACTGATATTCTATCTTCTTTTCTTACTTTACTTACACACTTTTCCAAATAATTATTACTTCTAAAAGCATACTAATTAAAACTGAAATTCTATCTTCTTCTCTTACTTTACTTCTTCACTTTTCTAAATACTTATTACTTCTCAAAGCATACTACTTAAAACTGAAATTCTATCTTCTTTTCTTACTTTACTTACACACTTTTCTAAATAATTTTCTCAAAGCATAAAACTTAAAACTGAAATTCTATCTTCTTTTCTTACTTTACTTCTTCACTTTTCTAAATACTTATTACTTCTAAAAGCATACTACTTAAAACTGAAATTCTATCTTCTTTTCTTACTTTACTTAAACACTTTTAAAAATACTTATTATTTCTAAAAGCATACTACTTAAAACTGAAATTCTATCTTCTTTTCATACTTTACTTAAACACTTTTCCAAATACTTATTACATTAAATAAACTGAATTCTATCTTCTTTTCTTACTTTACTTACACACTTTTCAAATACTTATTACTTCTAAAAGCATACTACTTAAAACTGAAATTCCATCTTCTTTTCATACTTTACTTACACACTTTTCTAATACTTTACTTCTAAAAGCATACTACTTTAAACTGAAATTCAATCTTTTTTTCTTACTTTACTTCTTCACTTTTCTAAAAACTTATTACTTCAAAAGCATACTACTTAAAACTGAAATTCTATCTTCTTTTCATACTTTACTTACACACTTTTCATAATAATTATTATTTCTAAAAGCATACTACTTAAAACTGAAATTCTATCTTCTTTTCTTACTTTACTTCTTCATTTTTCTAAATACTTATTATTTCTAAAAGCATACTACTTAAAACTGAAATTCTATCTTCTTTTCTTACTTTACTTAAACACTTTTCCAAATACTTATTACTTCTAAAAGCATACTACTTAAAACTGAAATTCTATCTTCTTTTCTTACTTTACTTCTTCACTGTTCTAAAAACTTATTATTTCTAAAAGCATACTATTTAAATCTGAAATTCTATCTTCTTTTCTTACTTTACTTACTTCACTTTTCTAAATACTTAATAATTCTCAAAGCATACTACTTAAAACTGAAATTCTATCTTCTTTTCTTACTTTACTTAAACACTTTTCAAAATACTTATTACTTCTAAAAGCATACTACTTAAAACTGAAATTCTATCTTCTTTTCTTACTTTACTTCACACTTTTTTAAATACTTATTACTTCTAAAAACATACTACTTTAAACTTTTATTCAATCTTCTTTTCATACTTTACTTAAACACTTTTCCAAATACTTATTACTTCTAAAAGCATACTACTTTAAACTTTTATTCAATCTTCTTTTCTTACTTTACTTCTTCACTGTTCTAAAAACTTATTACTTCTAAAAGCATACTAATAAAAACTGAAATTCTATCTTCTTTTCATACTTTACTTACACACTTTTCATAATAATTATTATTTCTAAAAGCATACTAAATTAAAACTGAAATTCTATCTTCTTTTCTTACTTTACTTCTTCACTTTTCTAAATACTTATTACTTCTAAAAGCATACTACTTCAAACTGATATTCTATCTTCTTTTCTTACTTTACTTCTTCACTTTTCCAAATAGATATTACTTCTCAAATCATACTACTTAAAACTGAAATTTTATCTTCTTCTCTTACTTTACTTCTTCATTTTTCTAAATACTTATTTCTAAAAGCATACTACTTAAAACTGATATTCAATCTATTTTCTTACTTTACTTACACACTTTTCAAATATTACCTTCTAAAAGCATACTATCTAAAACTAAAATTCAATCTTCTTTTCTTACTTTACTTCTTCACTGTTTAAAAACTTATTACTTCTAAAAGCATACTACTTAAAACTGAAATTCTATCTTCTTTTCTTACTTTACTTACACACTTTTCATAATACATAATATTTCTAAATGCATACTACTTAAAACTAAAATTCAATCTTCTTTTCTTACTTAAATTCTATCTTCTTTTCTTACTTTACTTCTTCACTTTTCCAAATACTTATTACTTCTAAAAGCATACTACTTAAAATTGAAATTCCATCTTCTTTTCATACTTTACTTACACACTTTTCTTAATAATTATTATTTCTAAAAGCATACTAATTAAAACTGATATTCTATCTTCTTTTCTTACTTTACTTACACACTTTTCCAAATAATTATTACTTCTAAAAACATACTACTTCAAACTCATATTCAATCTTCTTCTCTTACTTTACTTCTTCACTTTTCCAAATACTTATTAATTCTCAAAGCATACTACATTAAACTGAAATTCTATCTTCTTTTCTTACTTTACTTAAACACTTTTCCAAATACTTATTTTCTAAAAGCATAAAACTTAAAACTGAAATTCTATCTTCTTTTCTTACTTTACTTCTTCACTTTTCTACATACTACTTAAAACTGATATTCAATCTATTTTCTTACTTTACTTACACACTTTTCAAATATTACTTTCTAAAAGCATACTATCTAAAACTAAAATTCAATCTTCTTTTCTTACTTTACTTCTTCACTGTTTAAAAACTTATTACTTCTAAAAGCATACTACTTAAAACTGAAATTCTATCTTCTTTTCTTACTTTACTATACATAATACTCTAAATGCATACTACTTAAAACTGAAATTCAATCTATTTTCTTACTTTACTTCTTCACTTTTCTAAATAATTAAAAATTCTCAAAGCATACTAATTAAAACTGAAATTCTATCTTTTTTTCTTACTTTACTTACACACTTTTCCAAATAATTATTACTTCTCAAAGCATACTACTTCAAACTGATATTCAATCTTCTTTTCTTACTTTACTTAAACACTTTTCCAAATACTTATTATTTCTAAAAGCATAAAACTTAAAACTGAAATTCTATCTTCTTTTCTTACTTTACTTACACACTTTTCATAATAATTATTACTTCTCAAAGCATACTACTTCAAACTGATATTCTATCTTCTTTTCTTACTTTACTTACACACTTTTCATAATAATTATTATTTCTAAAAGCATACCACTTAAAACTAAAATTCTATCTTCTTTTCTTACTTTACTTCTTCACTTTTCTAAATACTTATTACTTCTCAAAGATACTACTTAAAAATGAAATTCTATCTTTTTTTCATACTTTACTTACACACTTTTCATAATACTTATTACTTCTAAAAGCATAATACTTAAAACTGAAATTCTATCTTCTTTTCTTACTTTACTTCTTCATTTTTCTAAATACTTATTACTTCTAAAAGCATACTACTTAAAACTGAAATTCTATCTTCTTTTCTTACTTTACTTACACACTTTTCATAATAATTATTATTTCTAAAAGCATACCACTTAAAACTAAAATTCAATCTATTTTCTTACTTTACTTCTTCACTTTTCTAAATACTTAATAATTCTCAAAGCATACTACTTAAAACTAAAATTCTATCTTCTTTTCTTACTTTACTTAAACACTTTTCCAAATACTTATTACTTCTAAAAGCATACTATTTAAATCTGAAATTCTATCTTCTTTTCTTACTTTAATTCTTCATTTTTTTAATACTTATTACTTCTAAAAACATACTACTTAAAACTGAAATTCCATCTTCTTTTCATACTTTACTTCTTCACTTTTCTAAATACTTATTACTTCTAAAAGCATACTATTTAAATCTGAAATCCAATCTTCTTTTCTTACTTTACTTACACACTTTTCATAATACTTATTACTTCTCAAAGCATACTACTTCAAACTGATATTCTATCTTCTTTTCTTACTTTACTTACACACTTTTCCAAATACTTATTACTTCTAAAAGCATACTACTTAAAACTGAAATTCTATCTTCTTCACTTACTTTACTTACACACTTTTAAAAATAATTATTACTTCTAAAAGCATACTAATTAAAACTGAAATTCTATCTTCTTTTCTTACTTTACTTAAACACTTTTCAAATACTTATTACTTCTAAAAGCATACTATTTAAATCTGAAATTCTATCTTCTTTTCTTACTTTAATTCTTCATTTTTTAAATACTTATTACTTCTAAAAACATACTACTTTAAACTTTTATTCAATCTTCTTTTCATACTTTACTTACACACTTTTCATAATACTTATTACTTCTAAATGCATACTACTTAAAACTGAAATTCAATCTTCTTTTCTTACTTTACTTCTTCACTTTTCTAAATACTTATTACTTCTCAAAGCATACTCCTTAAAACTGAAATTCTATCTTCTTTTCTTACTTTACTTCTTCACTTTTCTAAATACTTATTACTTCTCAAAGCATACTCCTTAAAACTGAAATTCTATCTTCTTTTCTTACTTTACTTCTTCAATTTTCTAAATACTTAATACTTCTCAAAGCATACTACTTAAATCTGAAATTCTATCTTCTTTTCTTACTTTAATTCTTCATTTTTTAAATACTTATTACTTCTAAAAACATACTACTTTAAACTTTTATTCAATCTTCTTTTCATACTTTACTTACACACTTTTCATAATACTTATTACTTCTAAATGCATACTACTTAAAACAGAAATCCAATCTTCTTTTCTTACTTTACTTCTTCACTTTTCTAAATACTTATTACTTCTAAAAGCATACTACTTAAAACTGAAATTCTATCTTCTTTTCTTACTTTACTTAAACACTTTTCCAAATACTTATTACTTCTAAAAGCATACTACTTAAAACTGAAATTCTATCTTCTTCACTTACTTTACTTACACACTTTTCTTAATAATTATTATTTCTAAAAGCATACTAATTAAAACTGATATTCTATCTTCTTTTCTTACTTTACTTAAACACTTTTCCAAATACTTATTACTTCTAAAAGCATACTACTTTAAACTTTTATTCAATCTTCTTTTCTTACTTTAATTCTTCACTGTTCTAAAAACTTATTACTTCTAAAAGCATACTAATTAAAACTGAAATTCTATCTTCTTTTCATACTTTACTTACACACTTTTCATAATAATTATTATTTCTAAAAGCATACTAAATTAAAACTGAAATTCAATCTTCTTTTCTTACTTTACTTCTTCACTTTTCCAAATACTTATTACTTCTAAAAGCTCACTACTTCAAACTGAAATTCTTTCTTCTTTTCTTACTTTAATAATTCATTTTTAAAAATACTTAATAATTCTCAAAGCATAAAACTTAAAACTGAAATTCTATCTTCTTTTCTTACTTTACTTAAACACTTTTCCAAATACTTATTACTTCTAAAAGCATACTACTTTAAACTTTTATTCAATCTTCTTTTCTTACTTTACTTCTTCACTGTTCTAAAAACTTATTACTTCTAAAAGCATACTAATAAAAACTGAAATTCTATCTTCTTTTCATACTTTACTTACACACTTTTCATAATAATTATTATTTCTAAAAGCATACTAAATTAAAACTGAAATTCTATCTTCTTTTCTTACTTTACTTCTTCACTTTTCTAAATACTTATTACTTCTAAAAGCATACTACTTAAAACTAAAATTCTATCTTCTTTTCATACTTTACTTCTTCACTTTTCCAAATAGATATTACTTCTCAAATCATACTACTTAAAACTGAAATTCTATCTTCTTTTCATACTTTACTTACACACTTTTCTAAATACTTATTTCTAAAAGCATACTACTTAAAACTGATATTCAATCTATTTTCTTACTTTACTTACACACTTTTCAAATATTACCTTCTAAAAGCATACTATCTAAAACTAAAATTCAATCTTCTTTTCTTACTTTACTTCTTCACTGTTTAAAAACTTATTACTTCTAAAAGCATACTACTTAAAACTGAAATTCTATCTTCTTTTCTTACTTTACTTACACACTTTTCATAATAATTATTATTTCTAAAAGCATACTAATAAAAACTGAAATTCTATCTTCTTTTCTTATTTTACTTACACACTTTTCCAAATAATTATTACTTCTAAAAGCATACTACTTAAAGCTAAAATTCAATTTTCTTTTCTTACTTTAATTCTTCATTTTTTAAATACTTATTACTTCTAAAAACATACTACTTTAAACTTCTATTCAATCTTCTTTTCATACTTTACTTACACACTTTTCATAATACATAATACTCTAAATGCATACTACTTAAAACTGAAATTCAATCTATTTTCTTACTTTACTTCTTCACTGTTCTAAAAACTTATTACTTCTAAAAGCATACTAATAAAAACTGAAATTCTATCTTCTTTTCATACTTTACTTACACACTTTTCATAATAATTATTATTTCTAAAAGCATACTAAATTAAAACTGAAATTCAATCTTCTTTTCTTACTTTACTTAAACACTTTTCAAATACTTATTACTTCTAAAAGCATACTACTTAAAACTGAAATTCTATCTTCTTTTCTTACTTTACTTAAACACTTTTCATAATACTTATTACTTCTCAAAGCATACTACTTCAAACTGATATTCTATCTTCTTTTCTTACTTTAATTCTTCATTTTTTAAATACTTATTACTTCTAAAAACATACTACTTTAAACTTTTATTCAATCTTCTTTTCATACTTTACTTACACACTTTTCATAATACTTATTACTTCTCAAAGCATACTACTTAAAACAGAAATTCAATCTTCTTTTCTTACTTTACTTCTTCACTTTTCCAAATACTTATTACTTCTCAAAGCATACTACTTAAAACTGAAATTCTATCTTCTTTTCATACTTTACTTACACACTTTTCTAAATACTTATTGCTTCTAAAAGCATACTACTTAAAACTAAAATTCTATCTTCTTCACTTACTTTACTTAAACACTTTTAAAAATAATTATTACTTCTAAAAGCATACTATTTAAATCTGAAATTCTATCTTCTTTTCTTACTTTACTTAAACACTTTTCCAAATACTTATTACTTCTCAGAGCATACTACTTTAAACTTTTATTTAATCTTCTTTTCATACTTTACTTACACACTTTTCTAAATACTATATAATTCTCAAAGCATACTAATTAAAACTGAAATTCAATCTTCTTTTCTTACTTTACTTCTTCATACTACTTAAAACTGAAATTCTATCTTCTTTTCTTACTTTACTTAAACACTTTTCCAAATACTTATTACTTCTAAAAGCATACTACTTAAAACTGAAATTCTATCTTCTTTTCATACTTTACTTACACACTTTTCTAAATACTTATTACTTCTAAAAGCATACTACTTAAAACTAAAATTCTATCTTCTTCACTTACTTTACTTAAACACTTTTCCAAATACTTATTATTTCTAAAAGCATAAAACTTAAAACTGAAATTCTATCTTCTTTTCTTACTTTACTTACACACTTTTCATAATACTTATTACTTCTCAAAGCATACTACTTCAAACTGATATTCTATCTTCTTTTCTTACTTTACTTACACACTTTTCATAATAATTATTATTTCTAAAAGCATACCACTTAAAACTAAAATTCTATCTTCTTTTCTTACTTTACTTCTTCACTTTTCTAAATACTTATTACTTCTCAAAGATACTACTTAAAAATGAAATTCTATCTTCTTCTCTTACTTTACTTCTTCATTTTTCTAAATACTTATTTCTAAAAGCATACTACTTAAAACTGATATTCAATCTATTTTCTTACTTTACTTACACACTTTTCAAATATTACTTTCTAAAAGCATACTATCTAAAACTAAAATTCAATCTATTTTCTTACTTTACTTCTTCACTTTTCTAAATACTTAATAATTCTCAAAGCATACTACTTAAAACTGAAATTCTATCTTCTTTTCATACTTTACTTAAACACTTTTCCAAATACTTATTACTTCTAAAAGCATACTATTTAAATCTGAAATTCTATCTTCTTTTCTTACTTTAATTCTTCATTTTTTAAATACTTATTACTTCTAAAAACATACTACTTTAAACTTTTATTCAATCTTCTTTTCATACTTTACTTACACACTTTTCATAATACTTATTACTTCTAAATGCATACTACTTAAAACTGAAATTCAATCTTCTTTTCTTACTTTACTTCTTCACTTTTCCAAATACTTATTACTTCTCAAAGCATACTACTTAAAACTGAAATTCTATCTTCTTTTCATACTTTACTTACACACTTTTCTAAATACTTATTGCTTCTAAAAGCATACTACTTAAAACTAAAATTCTATCTTCTTCACTTACTTTACTTAAACACTTTTAAAAATAATTATTACTTCTAAAAGCATACTAATTAAAACTGAAATTCTATCTTCTTTTCTTACTTTACTTAAACACTTTTCAAATACTTATTACTTCTAAAAGCATACTATTTAAATCTGAAATTCTATCTTCTTTTCTTACTTTAATTCTTCATTTTTTAAATACTTATTACTTCTAAAAACATACTACTTTAAACTTTTATTCAATCTTCTTTTCATACTTTACTTACACACTTTTCATAATACTTATTACTTCTAAAAGCTCACTACTTCAAACTGAAATTCTTTCTTCTTTTCTTACTTTAATAATTCATTTTTAAAAATACTTAATAATTCTCAAAGCATAAAACTTAAAACTGAAATTCTATCTTCTTTTCTTACTTTACTTACACACTTTTCATAATACTTATTACTTCTCAAAGCATACTACTTTAAACTTTTATTCAATCTTCTTTTCTTACTTTACTTCTTCACTGTTCTAAAAACTTATTACTTCTAAAAGCATACTAATAAAAACTGAAATTCTATCTTCTTTTCATACTTTACTTACACACTTTTCATAATAATTATTATTTCTAAAAGCATACTAAATTAAAACTGAAATTCTATCTTCTTTTCTTACTTTACTTCTTCACTTTTCTAAATACTTATTACTTCTAAAAGCATACTACTTAAAACTAAAATTCTATCTTCTTTTCATACTTTACTTCTTCACTTTTCCAAATAGATATTACTTCTCAAATCATACTACTTAAAACTGAAATTCTATCTTCCTTTTCATACTTTACTTACACACTTTTCTAAATACTTATTTCTAAAAGCATACTACTTAAAACTGATATTCAATCTATTTTCTTACTTTACTTACACACTTTTCAAATATTACCTTCTAAAAGCATACTATCTAAAACTAAAATTCAATCTTCTTTTCTTACTTTACTTCTTCACTGTTTAAAAACTTATTACTTCTAAAAGCATACTACTTAAAACTGAAATTCTATCTTCTTTTCTTACTTTACTTACACACTTTTCATAATAATTATTATTTCTAAAAGCATACTAATAAAAACTGAAATTCTATCTTCTTTTCTTATTTTACTTACACACTTTTCCAAATAATTATTACTTCTAAAAGCATACTACTTAAAGCTAAAATTCAATTTTCTTTTCTTACTTTAATTCTTCATTTTTTTAAATACTTATTACTTCTAAAAACATACTACTTTAAACTTCTATTCAATCTTCTTTTCATACTTTACTTACACACTTTTCATAATACATAATACTCTAAATGCATACTACTTAAAACTGAAATTCAATCTATTTTCTTACTTTACTTCTTCACTGTTCTAAAAACTTATTACTTCTAAAAGCATACTAATAAAAACTGAAATTCTATCTTCTTTTCATACTTTACTTACACACTTTTCATAATAATTATTATTTCTAAAAGCATACTAAATTAAAACTGAAATTCAATCTTCTTTTCTTACTTTACTTAAACACTTTTCAAATACTTATTACTTCTAAAAGCATACTACTTAAAACTGAAATTCTATCTTCTTTTCTTACTTTACTTACACACTTTTCATAATACTTATTACTTCTCAAAGCATACTACTTCAAACTGATATTCTATCTTCTTTTCTTACTTTAATTCTTCATTTTTTAAATACTTATTACTTCTAAAAACATACTACTTTAAACTTTTATTCAATCTTCTTTTCATACTTTACTTACACACTTTTCATAATACTTATTACTTCTCAAAGCATACTACTTAAAACAGAAATTCAATCTTCTTTTCTTACTTTACTTCTTCACTTTTCCAAATACTTATTACTTCTCAAAGCATACTACTTAAAACTGAAATTCTATCTTCTTTTCATACTTTACTTACACACTTTTCTAAATACTTATTGCTTCTAAAAGCATACTACTTAAAACTAAAATTCTATCTTCTTCACTTACTTTACTTAAACACTTTTAAAAATAATTATTACTTCTAAAAGCATACTAATTAAAACTGAAATTCTATCTTCTTTTCTTACTTTACTTAAACACTTTTCCAAATACTTATTACTTCTCAGAGCATACTACTTTAAACTTTTATTTAATCTTCTTTTCATACTTTACTTACACACTTTTCTAAATACTATATAATTCTCAAAGCATACTAATTAAAACTGAAATTCAATCTTCTTTTCTTACTTTACTTCTTCATACTACTTAAAACTGAAATTCTATCTTCTTTTCTTACTTTACTTAAACACTTTTCCAAATACTTATTACTTCTAAAAGCATACTACTTAAAACTGAAATTCTATCTTCTTTTCATACTTTACTTACACACTTTTCTAAATACTTATTACTTCTAAAAGCATACTACTTAAAACTAAAATTCTATCTTCTTCACTTACTTTACTTAAACACTTTTCCAAATACTTATTATTTCTAAAAGCATAAAACTTAAAACTGAAATTCTATCTTCTTTTCTTACTTTACTTACACACTTTTCATAATACTTATTACTTCTCAAAGCATACTACTTCAAACTGATATTCTATCTTCTTTTCTTACTTTACTTACACACTTTTCATAATAATTATTATTTCTAAAAGCATACCACTTAAAACTAAAATTCTATCTTCTTTTCTTACTTTACTTCTTCACTTTTCTAAATACTTATTACTTCTCAAAGATACTACTTAAAAATGAAATTCTATCTTCTTCTCTTACTTTACTTCTTCATTTTTCTAAATACTTATTTCTAAAAGCATACTACTTAAAACTGATATTCAATCTATTTTCTTACTTTACTTACACACTTTTCAAATATTACTTTCTAAAAGCATACTATCTAAAACTAAAATTCAATCTATTTTCTTACTTTACTTCTTCACTTTTCTAAATACTTAATAATTCTCAAAGCATACTACTTAAAACTGAAATTCTATCTTCTTTTCATACTTTACTTAAACACTTTTCCAAATACTTATTACTTCTAAAAGCATACTATTTAAATCTGAAATTCTATCTTCTTTTCTTACTTTAATTCTTCATTTTTTAAATACTTATTACTTCTAAAAACATACTACTTTAAACTTTTATTCAATCTTCTTTTCATACTTTACTTACACACTTTTCATAATACTTATTACTTCTAAATGCATACTACTTAAAACTGAAATTCAATCTTCTTTTCTTACTTTACTTCTTCACTTTTCCAAATACTTATTACTTCTCAAAGCATACTACTTAAAACTGAAATTCTATCTTCTTTTCATACTTTACTTACACACTTTTCTAAATACTTATTGCTTCTAAAAGCATACTACTTAAAACTAAAATTCTATCTTCTTCACTTACTTTACTTAAACACTTTTAAAAATAATTATTACTTCTAAAAGCATACTAATTAAAACTGAAATTCTATCTTCTTTTCTTACTTTACTTAAACACTTTTCAAATACTTATTACTTCTAAAAGCATACTATTTAAATCTGAAATTCTATCTTCTTTTCTTACTTTAATTCTTCATTTTTTAAATACTTATTACTTCTAAAAACATACTACTTTAAACTTTTATTCAATCTTCTTTTCATACTTTACTTACACACTTTTCATAATACTTATTACTTCTAAATGCATACTACTTAAAACTGAAATTCAATCTTCTTTTCTTACTTTACTTCTTCACTTTTCCAAATACTTATTACTTCTCAAAGCATACTACTTAAAACTGAAATTCTATCTTCTTTTCATACTTTACTTACACACTTTTCTAAATACTTATTGCTTCTAAAAGCATACTACTTAAAACTGAAATTCTATCTTCTTTTCTTACTTTACTTAAACACTTTTAAAAATAATTATTACTTCTAAAAGCATACTAATTAAAACTGAAATTCTATCATCTTCTCTTACTTTACTTAAACACTTTTCCAAATACTTATTACTTCTCAAAGCATACTACTTTAAACTTTTATTCAATCTTCTTTTCTTACTTTACTTCTTCACTGTTCTAAATACTTAATAATTCTCAAAGCATACTACTTAAAACTAAAATTCTATCTTCTTCACTTACTTTACTTAAACACTTTTAAAAATAATTATTACTTCTAAAAGCATACTACTTAAAACTGAAATTCTATCTTCTTTTCATACTTTACTTACACACTTTTCCAAATAATTATTACTTCTCAAAGCATACTACTTTAAACTTTTATTCAATCTTCTTTTCATACTTTACTTCTTCACTGTTCTAAATACTTAATAATTCTCAAAGCATACTACTTAAAACTGAAATTCTATCTTCTTCTCTTACTTTACTTCCTCACTTTTCAAATACTTATTACTTCTCAAAGCATACTACTTAAAACTGAAATTCAATCTTCTTTTCTTACTTTACTTCTTCATACTACTTAAAACTGAAATTCTATCTTCTTTTCTTACTTTACTTCTTCACTTTTCCAAATACTTATTACTTCTCAAAGCATACTACTTAAAACTGAAATTCTATCTTCTTTTCATACTTTACTTACACACTTTTCTAAATACTTATTTCTAAAAGCATACTACTTAAAACTGATATTCAATCTATTTTCTTACTTTACTTACACACTTTTCAAATATTACCTTCTAAAAGCATACTATCTAAAACTAAAATTCAATCTTCTTTTCTTACTTTACTTCTTCACTGTTTAAAAACTTATTACTTCTAAAAGCATACTACTTAAAACTGAAATTCTATCTTCTTTTCTTACTTTACTTACACACTTTTCATAATAATTATTATTTCTAAAAGCATACCACTTAAAACTAAAATTCAATCTATTTTCTTACTTTACTTCTTCACTTTTCTAAATACTTAATAATTCTCAAAGCATACTACTTAAAACTGAAATTCTATCTTCTTTTCATACTTTACTTAAACACTTTTCCAAATACTTATTACTTCTAAAAGCATACTATTTAAATCTGAAATTCTATCTTCTTTTCTTACTTTAATTCTTCATTTTTTAAATACTTATTACTTCTAAAAACATACTACTTTAAACTTTTATTCAATCTTCTTTTCATACTTTACTTACACACTTTTCATAATACTTATTACTTCTAAATGCATACTACTTAAAACTGAAATTCAATCTTCTTTTCTTACTTTACTTCTTCACTTTTCCAAATACTTATTACTTCTCAAAGCATACTACTTAAAACTGAAATTCTATCTTCTTTTCATACTTTACTTACACACTTTTCTAAATACTTATTGCTTCTAAAAGCATACTACTTAAAACTAAAATTCTATCTTCTTCACTTACTTTACTTAAACACTTTTAAAAATAATTATTACTTCTAAAAGCATACTAATTAAAACTGAAATTCTATCTTCTTTTCTTACTTTACTTAAACACTTTTCAAATACTTATTACTTCTAAAAGCATACTATTTAAATCTGAAATTCTATCTTCTTTTCTTACTTTAATTCTTCATTTTTTAAATACTTATTACTTCTAAAAACATACTACTTTAAACTTTTATTCAATCTTCTTTTCATACTTTACTTACACACTTTTCATAATACTTATTACTTCTAAATGCATACTACTTAAAACTGAAATTCAATCTTCTTTTCTTACTTTACTTCTTCACTTTTCCAAATACTTATTACTTCTCAAAGCATACTACTTAAAACTGAAATTCTATCTTCTTTTCATACTTTACTTACACACTTTTCTAAATACTTATTGCTTCTAAAAGCATACTACTTAAAACTGAAATTCTATCTTCTTTTCTTACTTTACTTAAACACTTTTAAAAATAATTATTACTTCTAAAAGCATACTAATTAAAACTGAAATTCTATCATCTTCTCTTACTTTACTTAAACACTTTTCCAAATACTTATTACTTCTCAAAGCATACTACTTTAAACTTTTATTCAATCTTCTTTTCTTACTTTACTTCTTCACTGTTCTAAATACTTAATAATTCTCAAAGCATACTACTTAAAACTAAAATTCTATCTTCTTCACTTACTTTACTTAAACACTTTTAAAAATAATTATTACTTCTAAAAGCATACTACTTAAAACTGAAATTCTATCTTCTTTTCATACTTTACTTACACACTTTTCCAAATAATTATTACTTCTCAAAGCATACTACTTTAAACTTTTATTCAATCTTCTTTTCTTACTTTACTTCTTCACTGTTCTAAATACTTAATAATTCTCAAAGCATACTACTTAAAACTGAAATTCTATCTTCTTCTCTTACTTTACTTCCTCACTTTTCAAATACTTATTACTTCTCAAAGCATACTACTTAAAACTGAAATTCAATCTTCTTTTCTTACTTTACTTCTTCATACTACTTAAAACTGAAATTCTATCTTCTTTTCTTACTTTACTTCTTCACTTTTCCAAATACTTATTACTTCTCAAAGCATACTACTTAAAACTGAAATTCTATCTTCTTTTCATACTTTACTTACACACTTTTCTAAATACTTATTTCTAAAAGCATACTACTTAAAACTGATATTCAATCTATTTTCTTACTTTACTTACACACTTTTCAAATATTACCTTCTAAAAGCATACTATCTAAAACTAAAATTCAATCTTCTTTTCTTACTTTACTTCTTCACTGTTTAAAAACTTATTACTTCTAAAAGCATACTACTTAAAACTGAAATTCTATCTTCTTTTCTTACTTTACTTACACACTTTTCATAATAATTATTATTTCTAAATGCATACTACTTAAAACTGAAATTCAATCTTCTTTTCTTACTTTACTTCTTCACTTTTCCAAATACTTATTACTTCTCAAAGCATACTACTTAAAACTGAAATTCTATCTTCTTTTCATACTTTACTTACACACTTTTCTAAATACTTATTGCTTCTAAAAGCATACTACTTAAAACTGAAATTCTATCTTCTTTTCTTACTTTACTTAAACACTTTTAAAAATAATTATTACTTCTAAAAGCATACTAATTAAAACTGAAATTCTATCATCTTCTCTTACTTTACTTAAACACTTTTCCAAATACTTATTACTTCTCAAAGCATACTACTTTAAACTTTTATTCAATCTTCTTTTCTTACTTTACTTCTTCACTGTTCTAAATACTTAATAATTCTCAAAGCATACTACTTAAAACTAAAATTCTATCTTCTTCACTTACTTTACTTAAACACTTTTAAAAATAATTATTACTTCTAAAAGCATACTACTTAAAACTGAAATTCTATCTTCTTTTCATACTTTACTTACACACTTTTCCAAATAATTATTACTTCTCAAAGCATACTACTTTAAACTTTTATTCAATCTTCTTTTCATACTTTACTTCTTCACTGTTCTAAATACTTAATAATTCTCAAAGCATACTACTTAAAACTGAAATTCTATCTTCTTCTCTTACTTTACTTCCTCACTTTTCAAATACTTATTACTTCTCAAAGCATACTACTTAAAACTGAAATTCAATCTTCTTTTCTTACTTTACTTCTTCATACTACTTAAAACTGAAATTCTATCTTCTTTTCTTACTTTACTTCTTCACTTTTCCAAATACTTATTACTTCTCAAAGCATACTACTTAAAACTGAAATTCTATCTTCTTTTCATACTTTACTTACACACTTTTCTAAATACTTATTTCTAAAAGCATACTACTTAAAACTGATATTCAATCTATTTTCTTACTTTACTTACACACTTTTCAAATATTACCTTCTAAAAGCATACTATCTAAAACTAAAATTCAATCTTCTTTTCTTACTTTACTTCTTCACTGTTTAAAAACTTATTACTTCTAAAAGCATACTACTTAAAACTGAAATTCTATCTTCTTTTCTTACTTTACTTACACACTTTTCATAATAATTATTATTTCTAAAAGCATACCACTTAAAACTAAAATTCAATCTATTTTCTTACTTTACTTCTTCACTTTTCTAAATACTTAATAATTCTCAAAGCATACTACTTAAAACTGAAATTCTATCTTCTTTTCATACTTTACTTAAACACTTTTCCAAATACTTATTACTTCTAAAAGCATACTATTTAAATCTGAAATTCTATCTTCTTTTCTTACTTTAATTCTTCATTTTTTAAATACTTATTACTTCTAAAAACATACTACTTTAAACTTTTATTCAATCTTCTTTTCATACTTTACTTACACACTTTTCATAATACTTATTACTTCTAAATGCATACTACTTAAAACTGAAATTCAATCTTCTTTTCTTACTTTACTTCTTCACTTTTCCAAATACTTATTACTTCTCAAAGCATACTACTTAAAACTGAAATTCTATCTTCTTTTCATACTTTACTTACACACTTTTCTAAATACTTATTGCTTCTAAAAGCATACTACTTAAAACTAAAATTCTATCTTCTTCACTTACTTTACTTAAACACTTTTAAAAATAATTATTACTTCTAAAAGCATACTAATTAAAACTGAAATTCTATCTTCTTTTCTTACTTTACTTAAACACTTTTCAAATACTTATTACTTCTAAAAGCATACTATTTAAATCTGAAATTCTATCTTCTTTTCTTACTTTAATTCTTCATTTTTTAAATACTTATTACTTCTAAAAACATACTACTTTAAACTTTTATTCAATCTTCTTTTCATACTTTACTTACACACTTTTCATAATACTTATTACTTCTAAATGCATACTACTTAAAACTGAAATTCTATCTTCTTTTCTTACTTTACTTCTTCACTTTTTCCTAAATACTTATTACTTCTCAAAGCATACTACTTAAAACTGAAATTCTATCTTCTTTTCAT